>JAECUM010010709.1:0-12395 GCA_016617855.1 Megalonaias nervosa
TATATATATATATATATATATATATATATATATATATATATATATATATATATATATATATCATTTTGAATATTTTTACGTCGTTTATATGCAGTGTAAATTTATTAAACCAGGATTTATATTTGTGAAGGTTAGATATATGTTTTCGATAAAAATAATGCCTAGATGGGTGTTTACAAGATTTTATTGCATAAAGCATTTATTTTCTTTATTTTGAACATTAAGTCAAGCATTTTATCAGGGATCCAAACTGGTAAATCTATGTATGAATCGCTTCTTATTGGCTGATATCTGTCTTCAGCGTTAAAGACTCTATTCTGTTAAAAACACATGTGTATTATGACTTTTTGGCAAGCTTTGTGTTGCATTCAGTATATCAAACATACTTTGAATTTTACTTTCCATTTCGTTACTGTTTGTTATTTGTGTAGGAAATATTCTGTGATATTAATCTCTATGACAAAGTCTGTTATCTTTCCTCACTCTGACTGCAATGGAGATATCTAGTTGTACTTTGACTGGGCCCAATTAATTTTTTTTTCTACCTATTATTTTTATAAGTATTTTGTTAAGAATATATGCACTTAAACGAAGCAATAGAAAAGAGCGAAAACCAACAAGTTTTGTAAAATGAAACAGTTGACTTTTTTCACTAGAATACAAAGTTAAAATTTAAAGAGAATTTTCAGTATTGTGAACTAAATACCAATAAGTTCAGAAAGGTCTATCGTGAGTCCAAAGGTATAGAGTTCAAAAGAATGCCATCTAATACTTGTGTGATTTTAAAGATTTCCTTTCGCGAAAATATATTTATATTTAATATCATTCTAAGTTTCATAACTGTTTGAATTTTGAGCATTCAACAGGTATCAGTTTTCAGATAAGCAAAACCCAGATTCGTTTGCTAACCAGTCTTCCGATTTTTTTTTTTTTTTTTTTTTTTTTTGTCCTGTTTAATTTGTTCCCACAATTGACTGGTATTCGTTAAAGCATATTGGAATTTAAAGTTCGAGGCAAAAATGTTTTACATACTGTTCATGGTTCTTGCAAGTTTACTTAAGTAGGCGTTGCCGTCATCTCCATGAGACACTGTATAGCGTTATGTGGTGAAATGTTGTAGAAGTAATCGGTTCCTTTTCTGGTCTGCTGTTATTATCTAAAGATGAATTGAAATACGAATTTCATGTATACATAAATTTTTAATTATGCCTTTTTAACCGTTTATAAAAAAAATATTTTGTATGTCCAACTGCGAGGACAGAATTTTGTTGCATTCTCGCGTGAAAATGGCTGAGATGTCCCTTTAAGTGATTCAGTTAAATTGATATTACTCACATGGGAGCCTTCGCGGAACGAAAGAAAAGGAACTTCGGAAGTAAGTCAAACTTCAATGATTGGTATTGGACCCTTATTTATTACGGTGCACCCTAACGTAACATTACAGTTTTGATTTGAATCAATTTCAGCTGATTGCTTTGGCACTAATCTGTCGTTATACTTGCAGCGAATGGACGCGAGTAAGCATACGTACTCAATTAATATTAATATGTAACACTTACCATAAGCCTCGAACACACAATTTTATCACGTTGAAGTTAGAAATCGGAGACGCTGTCACTATATTAATGGTCTTTGTTAGACAATGCTTTACCCAATATGTAATATTTATTATCTAAATATATCACTATAAGATAAATAGTTATTTTTATATATAATACATAATGTCTCCATAAATATTTTATTAGCTGTTTATCCTAGTTACACAATTTAATAGAACAACTGTACAAAATTATTATACTATTGACAATACACTAACTATACATGTATTGGGTACCAAATTATAACAGAGACTTACCGATCGAGAGTCGATTGATTAGATATAATTTGGATAGGAAATCAACGTTTATAATACAGATTTTAAAATGTTTTCTATAAGGTTAAATCTAGATATTACTCTGCAAAATACATACATCATGGCCAGTAATCTATTTTGTTTTCTGTATGAATGCAGACTAAATGTGTTCGCCATATAGCTCTATCATTAATTGAATGGTTGCTTCCCCTAACGAAATGAACAAAACAAATATGCGTCACAGAGATCTCAATCATTTGGTTGCCCTTTGTTTCTCACTACACTCAATAAATTTCACATGAGAGGGATCCTATATTCTGCTTCTGCTGTTAAAAATCTACATTTATTCTCTAGAATAAATGACAAGGTACAGGTTAAAAATGGGAAGTAAAGGAATCAGCGTTGCCTTACCGCCACAAAAGACGTCGAATGGAAATTTGAAATAAATTTCCCCACATACCAGGAAATAGTAAATGATTGGCGTATATCAAAGATGCGACTGACTTGTTTCTTCCAGGATTGTGGTTGAAAGGGTTGCTTTTGTCTTGTATGGCACATAAACACATTTAGGTTATATCGTGCCGATGAAAGAAGAACAGAGTGCTTTTACAAAGGACATACCACGGCAACCGACCAGAGCCTGGTCGGTTTGCATGATTCGAACACACATCCTTCTGTTTACGAGTACGGCACTCTAACCGCTGACTCAGACATAGTTGAATAAACTACTGTTTCAATGATAAAGACAGTATGGTTGTACGCCAGTTGTCCCCGCATAAATCAGAAATCAAAGACAAAATTTAAAGTATGATTCAGGAACTCTTAAGACACGGTTTACCCCTTCACTGTACACAGTATTACTACAGCAGAAACCGATTATTGCATGTGAGTTTTATTGGTGTGGTTACTCTCAGATTGACATCATTTGAGTGCCCCCCTTGTGACAAAAGTTAAAGTATTTTATGTGTTCATGTTTTTTTCCATATGTGTGTGTTTCTTGTATTAATTTTATTAAATTTCGTTTTTATTAAATTTTGAGTAAGGGTTTGTACACCATTCAAATCTTTTATTTCTTCTAATATATCAAATTTCTGGAGTTGTTATTTAATTCATAATCATAGTTTCCTATAAGTCTAAAGTTTAATAAATAAAAGCTAAATTAAATTAATTCATATTTAATTTCTATTAAGTATAGTTTTATAGTTTTAATAAATAGGTATCTATTATACTGTTTCTGCTTTGCGCATAGGTTGTTTGAGATCTTAATTAGGCACGAGCAGCATTCACGCTACGCTTTCGCGATCACGTGAACACTAGCTCAGGTGCCACGAGTTTCTTGTCTAATACATGAATGACAATTTTGATCGTAAATATAATATTAAGTGGCTATAGTTAGGTTACTAATAATTTAATAATTTAATAATTATTTATTAAAGTAATACATAAATTACTTAGTTTAGTCAATTTAATCATAATCAGTAAATTTTGAAAATTTAGCTATAATATTTATTGGTGAAGTTAAATTAATAATATTAAACTGTTTAATAAGTGTTCTTCGCATTCGTTTAAGTTGTTTAAACATTTCTTACGTAATATGAATCATAAGTCCGTTTTCCATTGCGTTAAGTCATCTTTTAATCCATACAGTATGGCGAGTGTCCTTTCTCCCTGATCACAGGAAGGAGTCTCAAGATCGCAATTTTGTCGATCTGTCCTTTCTCCCTGCTCAACAGGAAGGAGTCTCATCATCGCATATTGTATTCCATTTCATTAATTTATTTTAATATTCCTGCTCCATGGCCTTAATTTAAAGTCCGTTTCGTTTCCGTTCGTTTGATTCTGTAATTCTTCCTCTGTTTATCTGACATTTTGGAACTAGGGGGCTCCTGTACTGAGTAAACTGCTGACTGACAAGACGTTCCGTAATGTGAGTAAGAAGACCAGTGAGAAAGTGAATAGTGCAACAACCTGACGACACTCGAAATTAAAGAGAATATATAGCCTATAACAGATGAATGGACTTACCATTAGGTTAAAAAGAAGCCCGCAAATTGAGCTTGCCATATCAGGACCAATTGGTAATTCGCGGGGGACACGCCGAAGGAACATAAGTATAATCCGAGCTTTCGGATACTCATTAATAATCTGGAACCTATTAAGTTTTTTCTATCTTGGTGCACTCTGTATTGTATAATGGACGTGCATTTAGATGTGTTATGGTCATGAAATACCGCAAATGCGCTCTGGGCAGTGAAAGGATGAAATTATAAAACACACCTCTTAACTTTATAAGTTTTATAAATCTAAACGTTTCTAAAGATGTCAGGATATTTTATGTTGTTAAGCATCAAGTCGAACGCAAGAAATGTGACATCAGCAACAGAAAACTTTTTTTTGTAGCATACTATAAGTAGTTCCGGGTTGCGGTAACACAACTGCACTGAGGAATGCATGAGTACCAGTCATGCATTAATAAGAAGGCAAGTGTGAGATATTGTATTTGATTCAGTAGACTGAAGGCACACATTACAACAGGATTTATAGCATCCCATCCACCCAAGGAAATCGTTAAAATTACACTAAAAGCATTAGAGAGACTATTCATACAGGGACCTATACATGTATGTGTAAGTCCCTTATTGAGAGCATTATGTGTCGTTATGTGATGGAGCGATAGTGACGGGATTGGTTTCGGCGCCTCAAGAAACTTTACTAATTTTTAACATCCACAACTATACGATCTCCACTTGTAGAGCAATTATTAATTCAGGAATACACAGCGAGCTACCAGAAATAAAATCTACATATGCCAAGAGCATTTTGTAACCTGCAAAGCGTTCATTTATATTCGGGAACGGGCTTTGCAGGATGCAAGCTCATTCTAGAATTCGACGAAAAACTGTAAAAGTTTAAACTGTATGGAATAAAAACATGCAGAGACTTTTCATGGCCAGGCTTGCTTAGAGTGTCAAAATACCCTAAGATCATGAAGATGTCACGAAGGTCTATTAAATACCAAATGGCCATTTATTTTGTTGAGAGAAATATAACATGGCACTGCTTATTTCAGAGTAATTTCCACAATGAGCTGCATTTGTTGGTTAAATAGTGGATGGCTAGTAGGTACAGGGGATACTATAGTTCTCTACGTCTATTGACATTACTGGGACGGAATAGCCATTGAAGGATAACCAACACTGGTCGTTTACGGGACCAAATAGAATTTCACACGTGTGCGGCCCTATGGGAATTTTAACATTACCAATGACACTGTGGCCAACATAAGGGAATTTAACGTTACTGATGATAGTATACACCCCACACGCATACACCCTCCACCGAATGTGAATTTAACATTACGAATGACACTATGCCAACATATGAGAAGTTAACGTTACTGATGACGATAAACACCCCACAAGCACACACCCTCCACTGAATGCGAATTTAACATTACGAAAGACACTATGGCCAACATATGGGAATTTTAAAAGGTTGGATGGAAAAACAAATATACGTGGAATGGCATACAGAAATCACACCGAAATTCACTACTATTTTCTAGTCTCTTCTGTGTACCCATATACCACTCGTTCAATGTTTTCTTTTCTCCAAAGAAAATCCAAGCTTGATCTAAATTAGTCGCCTATTTTTCTTCTTTGGCTCGTCAGCAGACATGTACTGTGTTGTACTTGATTGACTTGACATCCATAACGATGTTCCTTTGTCAGACGTTCAATTCTTTTGGAAGTTTGTTGAGTAAAGTATCCTACCAAGGCTTTCTCTTGTTCCGACCATCGTGTCGATACTATTCATATTTGAAAATGTTTTAACTGTTCAATTACATACACAAACAGTATAGAGAAAACTAACCTGAAACTTTCGTCCTCACACTAAGGACTTAATCAGCAGAATGATTAATCTCTACTGACTGTTAACATTACTCGATGGAATGGTGAGCGATGTTAACACATTGTCCCAAATATGCGGCAGGTTGTAACGGTCCCCGTCTCTGTTCAGCGTCGGTTTGTGCGCACGAATTTAGATCGATTCTTTAACCCCACGCTAAAACCAGGCTTGTTCTCGATCTAAGATTTTTACTGAGTTCCAAGTTACAGTATGGCCTGGGCAAACATTGTTGATGTGCCGTGATGTTTCAGACGAGCTTGAACGTGGTTTTCTATGTTTATTAAATCTCGTTTTCAGTGTCCTTTCCGTTTCCCCAATATAGTCGTGATGGCATTGACTTGTACCCTGTCCTTCACACCTAATGTGATAGATAGGTCCACAAATACCTTTCTTATCGCACTTATCCTTTGGGTGAAATAGCACCTGTCTTAGGGTCCGGTACGATTTAAGACAAACATCAATTTTTTTGTCGTTCAAAAACGTGCTTTTGGCATTCAGAAGTCCCTCTTACATATGGTAGGATGATGTTACCTTCAGAATCTGTTCTCCCAGTTGGTCTACTCTTCACGGTATTGTCATTAGAATTAGCGCTCAGCCTGTTGGTAACCTTCTTAATCGCCCTTTCCGGATAATACCACCTCTTGAGGGCAGCGTTGACACGATCTAGGTCTTGTTTTTAATCTTTAAGGTCAGATGTAACGACTTTGGTTCTATCATACAATGTTCTGACCACGCCAAATTTCTGATCAAAAGGATGGTGCGAGTCAAAATCAAGGTACTGGTCGATATCCGTAGGTTTAGGATAAACCGTAATTTTCAAATGGACGGAGATAGTTATAACCTTCCGCAAATCTTGGAAAATCTGCTAACATCGCTCACCATTCCATAGAGTGATGTTAATAGTCAGTAGAGATTAAAACAGTCTGCCGATGAAGTCCTTAGTGTGAGGACGAAAGTTTCAGGCTAGCTTTCTCTATACTGTTTGTGTATCTTGAAGTTGTCGTGATAGGACTGGAAAGGGTTAAGATCAGTAGAGTATTTCAGGGCTTAATTGCTGACGATGCCAATAACAAACATTTGGGAAACTGGCCATGTGGCACTTTATCTTCGAGCCAAGCGGTAGTGGTACAGGTTTTGATTTCCACTCGTCGAATGGGATACTTGGCCGTGTTTCGGCTAAATCCTGGGTAGTGTCGCTTCCTATTCTATGCAAAACGTCTACACGTCGCATGTACAGACTCGATTCCTCGATGATGGTTTTGAAATGGATTTAAGACGGTGATAGTTCGGTTCAGTCTGCGCACCCTTAAGCAAATACTTGTCTTGCAGACACAGTTCCACGTGCAAATGATCCATCATTTGTAAACTACGACTTGTTTTATTTTCTTTTGTATGTCTTGAAAGAATTCACTTGAGTCTACCTAACCGTTTGATCTGGATTAGTACTGTCGTTTCTTGACCACTTTTACTTTGAGATACAGGTAACTGTTATTCAGACTGATGTAGTCTTCTTTTTTTTTTTATTTCATTTCAAACTCGATGGGGTCTGACGACGTAATGGACGACACTAGATGGATTTCTACACACTGGGAGTCTTGCATCGTTATCATCGTAAGTGGCATGGAAGACAGTTCGCGTTCTGTCCTGGACCATTCGTAAAAATCTCTCTGCATCATCTTTGCGTTTAGAATGATTTGGTAATCAACAATTTCCAGATCTTTTGGTTTTGCATCTCTTGGTATTCTTGCTGTGTCCGTGTTGTCTTAGTCTTTGTCTGGTCTCATTTTGCATTGTCCTTTCTGCTACCGGGGGAGTAATGTGGCTGCATAACGGTTTCGCGTGGCCCAAAGAATTGTTTTCCTTGTCTGGATAAACACATTTGCACCCGCATTTAGTAATGGCTTTGTGGGATCATGTCCATTATTCTGGACGAAATGTTTTCTTTGCTACAGAGCCTGATTTTTCAAAGCATGCAGTCCTTGGTGAGCGAAACTCTTCAAAGCTGGCGTGACATACGAAGGATCGATTTGAACATGATTCCAAAAACTATGTCGTCGTCCAGCTACTCTCCAATACACGGGATACACGAATTACAAATCGCTCGATGATGATCATTTCCGAAACTGTTGCAGCGCGGTAACTTTTCCTTTGGCGAATATAATATGTTGTTCGATTTATCCTTTTATAGCAAATATTCGCACTGTCAAACTATGTTTAACTGACAAGAAGATAATAACGGTGAAAAAAATTCGTGGTATACGTGATAGGTGTTCCTTCTTCTTTGTTCTCAGAATCCTCTTTAATTGTAATGACTCAGCAACGAGTGGCTGTGTTTCCAACGACGTTCTACTCAACTACATTTGAGTACGTGAACATCAGGATGAGTCATTCATTCAGTTCGAAGAGGGATACTGAAATAATCTGCTGTAATTGTTTATGAATATCGACTTGAAAGCCAGGTTTGTGTTTCCACCCAGGATAGTGAATACGTTTGGAGAGAATTTAATGGACAGTGTTGTACTGTCGAGAAAGTCCATGCGTAGGATGGGAGTGAGGTAGTCTGCATTCGATCGTTGGTTATTATAAAATATCGCGAAACAAATCGTTTAATACATTCAAAATTGTATCGACTAGATGTTGAACATTCAAATAATATCCTTCAGAAATTGCAATTAAATTTCTCTTGAAAATGTCCGTTAAGAAATTATGTGCATTTGACCTTTGGCAATCGCAGATGATATCGATCACGTTGTTTCAACACGATTTTCAGATCTTGCACTAACATGGAAGCCGTTGTGAAACTGAAAGGTACAACACAAGCGTATTTTGAAAGCACTTCTATCATACAAAACAAAAGCAAGAGGGAAAGATCATCGATACCTTCATGTCACTGATGATCTATCCCTGCCACCCTAGTCTTTTGGAAATTTGCGTCGAATAGGTTTGTAAAACGTAAACGTCCATTGCTTTTGCAACCATCGCCTTGTGTCATGGAGACGTACACTTTAGACTTTGGTTTTGCAGCACGATACATTTTTTAAAATTTGTCTCTAGCCAGCAGCCTGTGTTAGATCGTAGTAAATGTTAGCTAAAGTGTGTTCATTTTTAATAAGTACACCGATTTTCGATGCTCTTGAGTTGTTATGATTGACATTGTATGTTTTTCTTGCGATGTCTTACGTAGCCGACGAGCAATGGGAGTGAATAATGATGCCACAATGATTTGGGTTTTTTTTAACCATGTTTTTACTTGTTTCTTTACTAGTTCTTATGAAGGGGACGTCGCCATTATCCATTTGGCCCAAACTTTCTTTTCTGGTCAAATCGGTGTGGTTGTCATCAACGCTGCATGACTCATTGTCATGGGAGTTTTATCAGATTGGGTTTCTAAACCTTCCAAGTCTTCTCCTTTCTTTCTTTCTCTTCTTTTCTGGTAATTTCATTATCGTCTTCGTAGTTTATGTATTTTCTTCGGATATCAAATTCTTCAGGACACTGAAGTTGAGTTTGGTGGTTTCATCCATAGCGTTCTGGTTAAACGTTTCAAGAGGTTGAAATAATTGATCCTACCATTGCAATTTTCCGTTTCTAATCGACCAGTCAAAGAATGTAACTCTTGTATTAAGTTATCCGTCTGAATTACATTAGCACTGGGTGGCAAGTGGGATATCTACTGCTTCTACCAGCGATATCGGCCCATCCAACATTTGAAACGAGGGAACTATCAGTAGTGAAAGAAATGATCCTTACTGGACGCAGATTGTTATTTTCTTTCTTTTTCACAATATTTCAAAGAATGTGATGATGCTTTTCGAACTGCTGTTTCTTTGTTTTCGCCAGGAGAACGGTCCCATTCAATACACGTAAACAACTTTCACGTCCAGTATCGATGATTTCACAGAGGTCTGTTTGAATGAACGGTTTTCAGATCGGTGCATGGTTTTGGTTAAACCCGACAACACATCCAGTTGTTTGACTGAAGAAAGGGGTATGGAATTGCTCGTATTGTTTGGACTGGGTCTTCAACGATGATGATGCTAAGAACTCTTTTGGGAGGACATGTTGTGGAGGTGACTAATGCACACATTTACAAATACCTTCTTTTAAGGATGGGTAGCAGGTTTTAAATCAATAAATTCGTGTGACATCGACATCGACAAAATTGAGTCAAGGCAATCACAATTGTTTAAATAACACTTGTGCTTGAGATTTATCAGTAGACATTTAAAGCATACTAGATATTGAGAATATGCAAAGGACTTTGTCTTTTTGGATCAGTTGTTTGTAATATAAATAATACTGGCGTAGCAAGGATGACCTGTATGTATACACCAAAGTTTGATTTCTTCTTCATCTTTACCCAATGCCAGATTAAAGCCTGTGGAGGCCCCTAGGCAGTAAAAAAAATCGGGGCCACCCTCGCAAATTATCTCCTAATACGTCAAGATCAAATAAATTCAATATTATTTTGATCCGTTGTCGCTGGGCCCCTACTCTTCCTATTTGGTAATCCAGCACTGTCTTTACCTAACATATAATCGAATATGATTCGATGAGCTTGACTGGAACCTGTAATCTTCGCAAGAATAACCTCCACAAACGAATTGTGCACTCCATGACTTTGTTTGAGCAATTAAGCCGACTGTCACTCTTTGTAACACCACACAATACATTGTAGGGACGATCGAACGTATTACAAATTCAATTGTACCTGAACCACTAAGTCTAGCAATGGGCATGTTAAAGGCTGGTTAAAATAACTCTTCTCCCAGCTTTGACGATCTGACAATTTGTCAATCACTCTGAGAACGTAATATGCATCCACGACTAAAGAGTCTTGAAATTCTGAGAGTAAAATATCACACAGGATATTTTATACAGAATAAGAACATGCTAAAGTTTGTTTTTCTTAAATAGGCACCCCATAAACAAAATGATACAATGATTTTAAAAAATTCATTTTGTTTTTTTCTTTCATTCATTCATTCATTCATTCATTCATTCATTCATTCATTCTTTTCTTTCTTTCTTTCTTTCTTTAGTTGCAACGCGATCGATCTTGGTTCTTGTTGCTATTGTTGTTGTGATGGTTAGCAGTGTAAAAATTCAACTTTGAATGATGGGCGACGTCTCGTCTCTAAGTCTCAAATCCATGACGTACCAAGTCGCGTAAAAGGGAGAACGAGTTTTTCTTTCTAGGTCAACGTCTTTGGTCAAAAAATCTCTAACCTTGGACATTTTATACCCATTGGTAGCCATAATGTATGGTGTTGTAATCGAGAAGTCTCACTCATTTCTCATAGATGATTTGATAGACTTTCTAAGTTTTCGGACGACTTGGTTATTTGGCAAAGTGTAAACTTGTGTGGATCGTGGTTTTGATAATAAATACTTTGTCTCTCCCTGATTTCACTACTTGTTTCAGAACGTTACAGCTGGACATTGTACTCAAGGGAATAGCCAAGTAACTAATAGAATCCTGAAGTGAAACTATTTCTATTTTCATGTAAATGATTTAATCTCCGTTCATGGTAACTTGTAGGAATTTGGTTTCTATTCTTCACTTTATTTTCAAAAATATCTAAATCTTTATCGTCTCAGGTATCGGCGAGATTCAAGACCCATTTTGCAAAATCGAAATCAGTGTTGGGTCAACGAAATATCTTTTCCGGTCCTCCCAGGAGCACGCAAGAGTTCTAATCAAACAACGGTCGCTGAATACAATGGTTGCAAGCTAGATCTGCAATACAAAAGTTCAGGATTTGAATGTATGTGTCTTGTGAAAGCTCAGAATAAACATAGGTAAACTCTACGTGGTCGTTCCCTGTCGTTTTTCTTATTTTGGTTATCCAACTTTTCGTATCGCTGAATGTCATACTTATTATGGAAATCGACGTCGTGATGACCAACAGAACCTCGTATCTTTTTTGAACAAGTATAGGAGTCTTTCAAATTGGTACGAACATTCTGTCCACATTTGCAACACACTGCCAGTTATTCACTAGCATTTTGATTTCTTAGGATGTGTTTCACTTTATGCTAATCGTAACACGCTTAACTCATTGGCGTCTGTGGAGCACGGACTCATTCTTTTATCTCTCAGGAACGCAAAGACGAAATCTCCTTCCATCATGTAAATATTGATGGAGTTTATGTCACATATTTCGCAAAAGTTATTGTATTGGAGAAGTCCTTTGGTAATAACGTCAAGATCCTTTCTGGTGGTGATGTGAATACATTTTTCGTCTGGAGAACTGGTCCATGAAACAGAAGATCTCTACGTTTGACTTAGGGGTGAACTTTCAAAATTTTGCTAGGGACTAACACTACTTGAACTTTCTGCATCTCATAGGGTCCACACTTGATTTCTTTGGAAGTCCTAGCTTGTTCCAAAAGTGTCTCTATGTCCATCACGTTAGTCGGTTACACTGCTTAGTACCCCTTTTGAGATTCGTAATAACGAGTAGAATTTATTGTATACGTGTATGGATGTTTGTGTATATGATTTTAGTATGAACCTTCTCTTACTTTATTAGTTTAAAAGGACACAGTACTTGTTCCTTTGTTCATAAATGTACTTTTACTTGCCTATTAAAAAATAAACTTAACTCTCCAGTCACCGTAGAAGTAAATC
>JAECUM010010710.1:0-23545 GCA_016617855.1 Megalonaias nervosa
AGACACGTTTAACGACAGAGCCCTGACAGCCGATGACAATCCTCACAATGTGGGTTTTAACAACCGTCGAAGGAAAATCCTGCATGGTCGTAGTTTAGAACTGATGGATAGTTTGCATTTGGACAGGTGGTTGCATGACAAGTATTTGCTGAACGGAGTGGATAGTCGCCTGAGACTCAATCGCAGCAGTGTCGCTTTCCATTTGATGGCTCATGCCAACGAGTACAAAACCATCATCCAAGAAGCCAGACTTTACGTGCGTCGCTTAGAAGTGTTACCTAAAGCGGGAAACGACATCAGTCAAATATTGAGCAGATCGACCGCCAAGTATCCGATACGACGTGTAGAAGTGAAAACATTACCCATTGCTGCTGGACTCCGATCCAAAATCGAAGATCATCTGTTCCAAGGACAGTTACCCAAACGTTTAATCGTTGGCATCGTCAGTAATGCAGCCCTCAACGGAGTCCACGATCAAAATCCTTTCCAGGTTAAGCACTACAGAGTGTCCAAGATCGAAGTCAGTCGCGATGGCAAGACTTTATGTACCAGACCCTTCGAACCTAACTTTGCCCAGAAGAGTTACTTGAGATCGTACTTGTCCCTGTACGAAGCCACGGGGCAACTAGGAACCAACACCAGTCACGGTATTTCGTTCGAAGATTATGTCGGAGGTTACACTTTGTGGGCCTTTGATTTCACTCCAGACCAAGGCAGCGACGAGGGACATTTCCACCCTATAAAATCGGGCCAACTGCGTGTGGAACTTCAGTTTGCAGAAGCTCTCACCGAGACGGTCAACGTCATCTTGCATGTCGAATTCGATAATACCATCGAAATCAACAGTTTGAGAGAAGTGATTCTAGACTATTAGACACAATGGAAGGCTTCTATCCCTCATTGAACAGCAGAGAATCTTTGGACATGGAATGGGAGGAGAGCGTGAAAATAGAACCCCAAGACCACGACAGAGAGGACGAGGTAGTAGTCACGTCCAGATGGCCAGAACAAGAACAACATTTAGTGTCCTGTTTTGCCAAACTCCTGGCGAATACAGTTACGGAACTGAGTAAGAAAGATTGTTATGGATGTCAAAACGATCATCTCAGTCAAATTCAACACGATAAATGTGTGATGATGAGTCAAGAAGAAAAATTGGACGAGTATCTGGACGACGCTTGGAGTCTCATCTCGGAAGAAGCAGTGTTGCATGAGTGGTATAAAGGCTTGCGTGATCATTCCTGCCCACCATTGTCTACTCTAGAGATCTATCGCATCGAATCTCTCTTAGCCCAGAGTGCGGAGACGAAGCGAAGAAACGGTTACTTGACAGATCGTTTCAAACAAAAAGTCAGAATTGAATTGATGACTTATCATTACCTGTGAAAAAACAACAAAACAAAAAATGGATACCTGGGAACTTTATTACCTTTTGAACAATAGTTCGTATACTGCTTCTTGGAATCCTGTCGTGTGCGCTAACGATGAACTACCTCATCGCAAACCTCAAGACCATCAAGCTTATGTCATCAACACGGACGAAAGTCTTCCAGGAACTCACTGGGTTGCCGTCTACTTCCCTCAAGAGAATTGTGTGGAATATTTTGATTCGTATGGATTACCCCCTTTGGAAGACGTTATCATTGACTTTATGAGAAGAAATGCCCAGAGGACACGATACAATAATGTGAAATTACAAGGCACAGATTCCATGGTGTGTGGACAATATTGTGTGTATTTTCTTCATCAACGCAGTCTTGGATATCCTTTAGAACATTTGGTGACTTATTTTGATCGTCACTCTTCTAGAAACGATGAGAAAATAGATCGATGGTTTTGTGACCATTATAGTTATCTTTTGTCTTTAGCTAGGAAACGTAGTGTACATCAATGGCCTCATGACTTCCATCAATGGAAATCTCACATGATTTCACAACGTTGTCAACCTTGTCAAAAATAATTTGTTTGATGTTATTGTTACTTGTTACTTGTTGGTTGAATAAAAAATATTGTGTTTTAAAAAAAAATGTGTCTGTGGTTTGTTTTCAAAAAACACTGTGAATATATGCTCTTTGACCTCTCTATCCCTCACCATGACATGAGGTATCATAGTGTTTCGACACTAAAACCGAGTAGGGATGTTTTCTATCGCGTCCGCGTTTGAACCATATAAAGCGGGTTGGTCTCCAGTCTGGTCATCCATGGTTAACTCGTCTACCTATGAACATGCCTTCCAGACTAGCCCAGCTGAAGGAAGCTTACGTCAATTTACATCGTGTCAGGCTAAACCTGATACCTAAACCTGAAGAGATAGAGAATGTCAGGATGTTAGCTATAGCCCAAGACCTAATAGAAGAGGTCTTCAGAGAGGAAATTAAGAAAGAACAAGAGGAATGGACTGAGAAGTACAGACTTCAGAAGAAGCAGAGAGAAGATCAACAGCAGCAACAACAGCAGCAACAGCAAGAACCAGACAGAGGTTTTGTGGACTGTCGAGTAGACACCAAGGAATTCTCTTTCTCTTTCCGCAGAAGCAGACGGTATCGTATAGGAAAGCCTGCCGCCAGACGGGGATGCAATCTTAGACAGTAAAAACGATTGCCGTTACTCCCGTTAACAAAACAAAACATCACTTTTCAGGGCTACCCAATACTTTATAAAAGATATACTAATTCAATTGCCAAAACTTTAAAAATTTTAAAATATAAATAGAAATGTGTCTATAAGCACTTCTTTTCATTTGTCAGTAAAAAATCCACACTTTGTTTTCTCTGTCTTGTCAAATCGTGCATGTCTTTGTTTGTAAGGAAAAAGGTAAAAAAAGTCAACGTGAGTGCTTCTTTTAGGTCCTCGCGTTTCATGTGATAGTAATAGTGGTATTGTAAATTTTGGTGTCAGGGATGTTTTCCTTCATGTCCGTGCTCCAGGAATATAAAGTGGCACAATTGTCAGTCTGGCTACCATTGTGGACTAGTCAACTTCGATGAAGATGAGTAGCAGATTAGCCAAATTGTTGGAGCTCCAAATGCACCTGGAGTATGCCAGGCGTCTTTTATACGAAATGGCTATGGAGGCCATAGTGGAGAAAGACAGAATAGAGGAGGAGGAGAAGAAAAAGAATGAAAAGGAGAAGGAAAGGATCCTGCCACACCTGATCATGAGACCTCAGTGTGAGGTGAAGCCTGAGGTGAGGACACCTACACAGTCAGTACCAGCACCGCAGCCACTACCAGTACCACAACCATTACCAACAGCACAACGACCGAGAGACGCTGTCCCTCAAATTGAAAATTGGGAGCAGGAGGCCGTGGAGGATTTGGAGAGACAGCGGCAAGAGTGGGAGCCGCAGAGACCTCACCATCCCCGGGTCTGGCATAGGAGAAGACAGAGAGAAGAAGTCTTCACTATCCCTCAGACTGAAAACTGGGATGATGAGACCACTCAAGCTCCCTCTGCGCTCGGAACCATACGTATTAACTAGGAAAATGATTGGAGCCGGCGATGCGTGTGTGGTGCCCGCCCTGGAAGATGTCATCATTAACCAGGTGTATTTGGATTTGAAAAATAAAAAACAGCCCTTCTCAGGGCTAACCAAATCTCTAGAAAAGAGAGACTATTCAAGTTGACAATTGGTGTGAAAGTAGAGTAGTGTGACTATAAAAATCACTCCTTTACTGTTGTGTGTGTGTGTGTGTGTGTGTGTGTGTGTGTGTGTGTGTGTGTGTTTTGCGTTCTCGTTCGTTCGTGAGGATAGTAGATATGTGTGTTTTGTATTCTCATCCCGATTGTGAGGATAGTAGATATGTGTGTTTTTTATTCTCATCCCGATTGTGTGGATAGTAGATATGTGTGTGTTTTATTCTCATCCCGATTGTGTGGATAGTAGATATGTGTGTTTTGTTTTTCTTCTCATTGTGTGGACAGTAGATAGGTGTGTGTTTTATGCATTCACGTTCGTTGGTGTGGATAGTATATAGGTGTGTGTTTTATGCATTCTCGTCCGTTGGTGAGGATTGTAAATAGGTGTGTGTTTTATGCATTCGCGTTCATTGGTGAGGATAGTAAATAGGTGTGTGTTTTATGTATTCTCGTTCGTTGGTGAGGATAGTAAATAGGTGTGTGTTTTATGTATTCTCGTTCGTTGGTGAGGATAGTAAATAGGTGTGTGTTTTATGCATTCGCGTTTGTTGGTGTGGATAGTATTTAAGTGTGTGTTTTATGCTTTCGCGTTCGTTGGTAAGGATAGTATATCATATGTGAAGTGAGTGTAATGGATGTTTTCGTTCACGTCCGTGCTTATAACGCGGAACGCTCGTCAGTCTGGCTACCCACGTTGACTAGTCAATACAAGATGGAATTGTTTAACAAGTTAAGAGACAGTTATTTTTGGATGATGGATGCAGCCTACGCAGTGGAAAAGCTAGAACAGGAATGGAACTATCCAGACAGCCAAGACTTTGTAAGAGTCAAGTTACTAGCCTGAAAGTAGCCAGGGATCAGGTGGCAGAGATGATAGAAGAGGAGGTGGACAAAATAAGAGGCTTCATCCATCCTAAATATGTAAGAGTGGGGACGTTGAACGAGGCCCTTGATGTTGTCATCAAAGTGAGGTGTTCTTTTGCAAGAGATATTCCATTTGACAGAGTGGTCTTTTGTCAATTGGGGGTTAGACCAGTTAAAAAAAGCAGAAGACCTCATGAGAAAGGTGATGGACGAAGAAGTGAGGAAAATCAAAGACACCTGGTCAAAAGAGAGGAAGGACAAAGAAAACATAAAGAGAAAAGAGGACTTTGAGAGACTAAACAACAACTGGATGAAAATACAGGAAAAAATTTAGATCAATGGGACATCCAGACTGGATTACAGAGGATGAAAAAAAGAAGAAGAAGAAAGGAATCATTGGAAAAGTGAAGAGCTGGTGGAAACAAATGGAGACAATAGAAGACAAAAACCCAAAGGCCCTTTTCAGGGCCACTTCATATGCCTCAAAAAGATTTATTCTTTCTTGCCTAAAAAAATTGTTTGTTCAATTTTATAATTTATTTTTTAAGTTCTTAAAATATTATTCTCTTCCCTAAACAATTTGTTTAGTCAATTGTATAATTTGTGTAGGATAGATTAATGTTCATCAATCTATGGAAAAAAGCGAATATATAAAACATACTCTACTAAAACACTAACGCGAATGATTCGTATTTGCATATAGAAATGACACAGGTGGCATGACGTCAAAGTGCTACATTGCTACATTGTTGCCAATGTCCAGTACCGTGACGTCACCCTACCTGTTCTATTCCTCTTGCCGCTATACAGGCCCAGGGTGTGCTAGTCGCTATACAAAATTCCCATTGTCGCTGTACAGGCCCAGGGTGATTTTTGTGTCGCTATAAATCGTGTCGCTAAACAGGCCGGGGTGGTGGTGTCTGTGACGTATTTTCCCATTGTCGCTATATCGCCCCACTACACTACCGATCGATGTTTAATGATTTGCTTCTCAAATAATGTAAGACTCGTCAGTTTCATCTGAACTTGTTTAAATTTAGATACATTTAATACTTACCATTTACAAGATATTAAACTGCATTTTCTTAAAATCTCTTTCATACGCACAATAGTATATTTTACTATTTAGGACTAATTTTTTTCGATATCACAAAAAAATATGCAATTGCAAGTTTACAAAGCCAAACAAAATAAAATTATAAAAGAAAAACTATGCTGACAATAATTTAGGAAGTAATCATCAAGTATATAAATCTGCTACTGTAGCCAAATTAAGTGAGTATTAGGACCGCACTTTAATAAGACCACACCGTCTTTGGGTCTCAGATCTATGGGCAATTATTCTCCGTAGCTGGGCGCTGGTACACAAGAGAACTTTATCCGTATGACCGTATTTTAACAGTTGGAACAATGATAATATGAGTGAGCATAAGTTTCTAGCTGTGTTGTAGGATAGTTAAATTCAGATAGTTGCAATGGACTGAAGGGAGTCAACAAAATATACCATAGTGAACAGAGGCTGTGAGTGATACTGGATTAAAGCGGGCAGCCAGTGAAGGGTACGGAGCAGGGGTATATGTATTCAGTTCCTTTTCTCTGAGACTGATCCGAGCAGCAGTGTTTGAACTTTATTAATGTTTATGTGTAGATGCTGAGACAAGCGAAATAGAAGTGAATTGCAATCGTCCAATCTTGAAAGTACTAATGAACACAAGCTCTATTTAGTAGAATATCTTTCGTAACTTTTCTGCGCATTTGTAGAACACATGTACAACTTTCTCATAGTAGATTTCTTTTATTGTATCATATTAGACGGTTATTTTATTATTATGATGCGAGCTAAAAGACACAACGAATTGGTAACAAACATTAACGTTAAATATGATGATTCCAGCATTACGCATCATGCATTACAAATTATGCATTATCTAAACAAGTGATCATGCTTAAATTTCGCCAATCATTTAAAAATGGGAACATCTAAATAAACATGACACATGATGTAATGGTAAAGACAATTAGGGTTGGTGGCTGCTATTAGCTTAAATTAGTAAAACCAAATATTTACAAATTTAATCATATTTGGAGATTGGTTGGTGTTATGTTTATGTAACTTACAATGATGTCATTTATTCGTTCATTTATTTATTTTATTTATATGGCATTAATAATGTGACATTGTATGTGGGACATGACCTAGTCCAAAATCAAGTTCATTTTCTACCAGACTTGATTAATTGATTTTGGTTATTTTCTAAACACGTTTATCTCAATCTGAGTCTGGAACGTTGGAAAATCCGTATGAATTGCTTACTACACATTGTATAAATACAATTTTAGTAGCAGACTTCTAATTATAACTAAGATTTTATCTTGCAAACATTATGAACCTTCTTTATTTATTTCTTCCAATTAGTTAAATCAAGTGGAAATACAAAGTGCTCTTCAAAGACAACATCCTTGGAAATAGAAGCTTGAATTTATACAGAAATGTCAGATAATGATATATTGTTGGATTGTATTATTGTGAACCAACAAAAGACTGTTGGTACATCACCACCACACGGGTCACCAGAGGCACATCAACACTTTCAGAGTTGGATTTAATTTGGACGATCACTAAAGTTTATTCAAATTTTAATTAATAGGGCTTGTGTATGCAATTCTAGGATTATTTGGGATTTAATTCGCAATACCGGGAGTGTTTTCTACGTTATCACTTTTGTATTATATGGAGAGAAAATATATTTTGAATTTTACCATGCTTGTTGCTTCTCACTCTTTTCTGTTACTTATTTTAAAACCATAGAGTCGTAATATCGGTTATCCGCTTAGTTAGGCATTCAAATAGCTAGGTATGTACCATGCCACTCATGAGGGCAATTGTGTAGGTAGGTAAGCTCTTTCGATGTACAGTTTCTTCTACCTTAAATTAGTTCTTAATACATGTATTTACTGATTTCGTATTCATTTACTTTCCACATTCTCAGAACAGAAAGCATTCACAACAAACATGTCAATAAATAAAGTAAAATGAACAATTTGAAAGTAATTGCATGGACTGGCGTGCCATTTATAAACAAGTCTAAATAACTGCTAATTAGAATACAGCATGCAAATAGATCTGCACGATCCCATGAGTCCTGCCTATCAGCGTCAGCACTATTAGCAAGTAGATTTTCCACACCTAGGGTCACAGAACTGCATGCCGATTTGTGCACGGCAGCAACGAGGAAGGATAAATTAGTGCAGGGGATAAAACCGTAGCATAAAAACGACACTGATAGAGAATAGAAAGGTACAGTTTAGGATTGAAGCATGAGTCTGATATAAGTTTTAGTATGTACCTTCCATCCTTTGAATATATATATATAATAATTTGATAATAATTTGAGTGAATTGCTCTACATTGTGTGGATAGACCTCAAATCTCAGAACAACATAATTTAATTGCACCCAATAATTATACTTTCCATGATTGTGCTTTTCGCTCTGTAGAGAATGTCGGGCTACTGTAGTATATGGATTGTCAGTATAAGAGGTATGAAAGAAATGTGAAGATAAGTTTAAGAATATTGTAATTTCGAACTGTTTGACATGTTAGTGTTTAAAAAAATGATTTTCATGAAATGGAAAAGCAGCTCTATAATTATGGCTTGATCTGGTAAAAACATACCGAAACACTCTGGGTTTGCGATTTTTTAAATTTGTAATAGCAAGCGAATACCATTTGGAAAGGCTTACTTTAAGATTTCTTTAGTATAAACGAGATGTCGAAAAATTAACGAATCGTTGTATCTCAAATGTATGTTATTTAATTAGTAGCATTGTGGAATTCCTATCGACAAAAGACAATATACATTTTGAAAAATAGAACTAGACCGTTTCTGTTCCATATTAAACCAGACAAGGCTATCTAGCATTCCATACACACTTGAGACATGAAGATAATCGCCAAAACACCCCATCGTGCAACATTTTGTATCTTTCAGATGTTTGTTTTGGAAGTTTGGTCCCGAATCGTTGGATAATATTCCATTGACCTTTAGGAAAATAGTTGATAAGATCGATAGTGGTGCATCAAACTACGATTTATCATGTCCAACTTTGTAAGTCTGTCTGTCTAGTGTTGAGTCATGTGTTTAGACGCTATGACCCTAGCGTTGTGAAGTTTGATTATTGTATATATTCCAAAATAACTCGTGAATAGCTCCAAACATCGAAGACGCAGCTATGCCTTTTAGAGAGACTCCTTCAGATCGGGGTGTTTGCTGTTTGATGGCAATTATTTGCATAATGAAGAACATACAAAGAAGATCTGAGTATCTATATATATATATATGACAAAAGCTAGGTAACATAAATTTTACAAATGGAAACCCATGGTAACTTCTCAGAGAGAATATCGCCACTCTCAATCAAAAGGAAATTATACTTTACTAAAAATCGCGAATTCTTGTAATAGCAGAGAAAAACCTATTGTACAGTGTCTTATTGAGAACACTATATTTGATAGCTTGACGGATCCTGTACTCTCCATATGGTTTGGGTGATGTTTGAAATCTGGTTATACAGAAGTAAAGGGGTTCTATACAAATCACTTTAGAAATGACTTATGCTTGAGATAACAGGATCAACCATTTAATTGAATTTTACAGTGTTATAATTTGACTCTAATGTGTTTCCTGTTAGGGCCCTTCACAGCTCTCAGACGTTTTGGAAAGTTTAGCATCCGACGGGGATGGGGGACGAATAGCCTCGCCACTTCATGTATATAAATGCTTATAAGTCGACATACAGTGCATTATAAAAGGAAACACTTGTAATGTGCGAATATACTGCAACATAAGAATAGCATGGCCTCCATCCTCTAAATACCCCCGTTCAGTACATTCATCAACAGTTTGAATAATATGGCTTGTTAGGGTAATCAATTAATATCGAAATATGTAAATAATTTGAGGAATACTCCATCTCTCAGAGCCACACTGACTTCATATTATGGTATCCTCAACTACTAACTGATGCATACCCCTCATAATTCCCACTTCTTGAATACCCGTGTCCCTTGACTTCGATCATATTAATCATTAAATATCTGGAGCACGTACATCGAATAAGGCAAAATATAAGGGCGGTAAAATCAGTACAATAATTGACATTTCAAATCATTGAACCATGCTGTGGAAAAATCTGTTTCTCGTTAGGCCAGAAAATGATGACGTATGGATACGGTCGCCTTTGTCATATATTTGATGGTTAAATGCAGAGAGAGAGAGAGAGAGAGAGAGAGAGAGAGAGAGAGAGAGATCACCCAGTGACTCAGTTGGATACTTAAGAGGGATGCAAAAACATGCATTGTTTCAAATTGTGGTCCAATTCTCTTAGAATTTAAATGTAATAGTATGCACAAATTTAGCAAGGTCTGTGTTGAAATGGATTGTAGAAATAGTTTGTGTTGATTGAACTGTTAAATTCAAAAGGAATTATTATTTAGAAACGTTAATATGTATAATTGAAAGAGAATAGTTTCATACGTTGCATTTGAAGGTTCAGGCAGACAAAGATTTTCTGGACAAATCCAGCTCTGAGTATTGCTATGGATAGATGGAGACACGGGCAGTAAGAATGATATTACAGCCGTTCTTAAGAAGTACTTTTGGTCGATTTTATGCATGAGCAACTGATTTGCAATCATCAACACAAAAGAAATATGTAATACCTTGTCTTCCAAAGTGGACAAACCAAAAACATTTAGTATTTAGTATTGGCCTCAATATAAGTCATGACTAATCGCGTTTCAATTACACAAACTCTGCATTTCGGTTATTATATATATATATATATATATAAATCTATATTTCCCGTATTATTTTTTGTCTGTTACACTTGTATCATTTTGACAGAAGTACTCTATTGGTGTAACTCTTTTGGATATACTGCACTGTCAACGTCAGTAATTTTATTTTACGTACTGTGAAAAGAAAGTTCGGTGAAAACTAAAAATTCAAAATTTGTACATCTGCATACAGTTAAACGAATTTAATTTCATTGCGATGGCATACATATATTTCCTATAGAAACTGTATATTTGGTTCTCTATGAAAATTTATAGCAAACCATTGTGTTTCTCTCCCATTTCAATTTTTTTTCCCAGAGCAATCGGGATACCAGGACTAGCTATTAAATTGTTTTTCCATCCATCGTTATTTTTTCAAATTCTTGCAGGTCAACAATGTCTACTTGTCACTTATCATTCAAGTGACTTTATAACTATTATGATCCATTTAACACGGTAACAAAACATCCAGATATTATTTTACACTTGATCAGTGTTATATTACGGGTTATTAACTAGTAACAGCAAATATATTCTCAATGGGAAACAATTTTAAAGATTTATTAAATGCCTTGAAACAAAGGGATTATTTTATATTTTTGTCACAATTTACCGTACGGTTTACACAATTTCGGTTTGTTTTGTAAATCCAGCCGTATATCAGTTTGTGTATTCAGTCCCATTAAATACGTTATGTATTATGTCTTCATACTTGCTATCAGGATTTATGATGCCTATCGCGATGGTATCACCTCTTTTCTAATATAGTGCCAGATATAATTTATCATGTTTGACATCTACAAATAAGCTTATGTATTCCATTCTTAACTTGTAACACGACAAACATTAGCCAAGCATTTGGACTAAGTTATAAACAAATGAACGATATCTCTCTATTATGAAATTGTTCCTTTTTGCTAAACTCGTGATATAGTTCGACTACCTTCTAAACCTGTTAAATATATCACAATGCAGCATTGTATTATGTGCATGTTGAAAAGTTCTAATTATTTCATGTTCTACTCGTTGCATAATAATGATTTGATTTGTGTCCTATGTACAAAGAGATCATGTTTTATTATGCAAAATATTTGCATTGCAACGTAGGTGCGTCGTCAGAGGTTGGGCCTGTCTGAGACGGAAGACCTTGTTGAAATTGCCAACCAGTAAGTAACATTGCATCCTTAAATTGAATGGTGATGCTTTAGTCTGGTTTAATCACAATGGATACATAAGAGCAACTTAAATCAAATTATTTGGTTCTTGAAATTTGTATTTAGTATTCACCATTAAACCATACGTTTCCTCATTATCAGATATGACAAAAATGTTAAAACATTTTGTCTTATGTAACATACAATTTGAGATCGCGCATACAAAGTAGAATATCTATTAAACAGTTGTTCGACTCCATGGACTTAAACTATATAACAGAAAGAAAAAACGTTTTCAAGCTTACGAAATAATGAATGTCTTTAAGTCATGCAATGAAAATTTATGAGGAACTTACAGTTTTGCGAATTAATTCAAATCATATTCCTAAACGCTCGGCCACAACACCAAAACAGAAACAAGCAAAAGTGAGTTGCGAACTTATACTAGGTCTTTATATGTACAAATAGCATTTGATGTGCTAAAGTTCCGACAGTATTGATATATCAGAGTGGCATTGTACCGAACTTCCTTTAATGAATTAACATGTATCCCCTAAAAGGGTTTAGTCTGAACAGTCACATGAACACTTTTAAAATATTCTAATAAATGGTTTCAAGAAATGATTTATCACAAACTTATTCTAACACAACATTAAGTACGTATAAAGACTGAGAGTACAAAAATAACAGGAATAGAAATAAGAATGAATCAATCTTTCATTTCCTCTACTTTAAATGCATCCCCACGAGACAATCACCTCTACATGTCGCAATTCAACCCAAGTGACATATGCTGCAATGCATCTCCATATGACATATCTCGTAATGCTTAATCATTCCAATTGAAAATTACATCAGATTCAATAAAAGGGCTAGGTTTAGAACTAAATCCAAGCAAACAATCTATTTGTAGAATAATAATCTCAGATTTAAATACACATAACAATTTCAGTATCAATGCATGGCCATATATTATTTCAGATAATACGAACGAAATGAAATATCTATAGGAAGATTTTGGTGGCCACTTATCACATTCAAGAGCAAAACTGTCCTATGCTATTTGTGTTGATTATATATGTCTGTTACTGTACGAATTGTTCATGTCAATGGGTGGTATCGTTTGTGATGCTATAACGATTTAAAGAAATCCAGTTTCTTCTTTGACTTGTAATTAAGTCTAACCACCCATACTAATTAACATTATTCCATAGGCTGATAAACCATGTGTAACATTACGGCAAAAAAAACCCCAAAACCAAAACCAAAAAAAAAAAAAAAAAATAAAAACAAAAAACAAGGCCGCCACAAATGTCCATATACGAAAGAATATGACAATGCCATGTCGACTGTCAAGTTTTGTCATTTTTGTATTTGTTTAGATCATCGCTAGGTCGATATCTATATTGCTGCTAACGTATGCAAGCACTAAGGTCTACCAACCTTTAATTCACCTACGTAAATTACCTTGCACCGCCGCTCAATAATCTATAGTAGTAGATGAATATGATGATGCTATCTCAGAAACACCCACCCACCTTCCATGTTTGAATATGATGATGCTGTCTCAGAAACACCCACCCACCTCCAAAGTTTGAATATGATGATGCTGTCTCAGAAACACCCACCCACCTCCCAAGTTTGACGTACATGTAGAGGTGCTATGGTCCATATTGTACGTACCAAGGATGAATACACACGTTTTAATTCAATCAAATCAGCCTCAAGATATACTGGGATAGTTGTATCGGGACCCCTTACCCCTCCAAAACTTTCCATGTTAACATTTTGTCACAAATATGTTAAAACAATATTTTCACTTACCTGTCCACATGTAAATCCGCTTGCAGAATGGCCACGAAGCAAATTCTGACTGCCTTTTATAACGTTATTCTGGAAAAATCCATTGGAAATTACCTATCGTTAACCTGATTCCAGAACATTCTGGAGTAGGCGTTATTTTGGGAAAATCCATTGGAAATTACCTATCTTTAACCTGATTCCAGAACATTCTGGAGTAGGCGTTATTCTGAAAAATCCATTGGAAATTCCCTATCTTTTACTTTACAAAGTTTCAGAATGTTCCAAAAAATCACATGATTTAGTTATTATGGAAATTTCGTTGGAAATTCTGTGTAGGCACTATGACGGCAGTCAGAATTTTCCTTCTTGATCATTTTGCAAGAGAATTTACATGTGGACTGCTAAGTGTGAAAACATTTTTTTTAACAAAATGTATATTTTGAGAGAATGGGGAGTAGTATGTGAAAGGGGGTAGTGAGAACCTTCTATCTGCTTCCATAGATCAAACATTTTAAGCCTTCTATCGTAAAAAAAAAATGGTGAACAGGTAAGTGAAAACATTGTTTCAGATTATTTTATTTTATACCCTACCATCTTTTTTGATAATCTTTTTCATACCTGCTAACTCTCATTGGCAGAATATATGTTAACATACTGTCAATAATACGAACATCTCGTATTAAATGTCGATATCGTATTTTATACCAAGCAAATAAGATCGTATCTGATCAAGTAATTTTTTATAAGTGATACTTGCTGTTTTACAAGCATTTTTTTAGTTGCAAGTCGAGGCTCATTTTTTTTACACGCTGTTGCAAGAGAAAGACCAATGCCGGATATTATTAACAAAAACGGATTTAATGATGCTCCACTTGAAATTATACCAGAGCTAGTCATTAGCAGTGGTAAATATGATATCACTCGAAGTATTTTGTTATAGTATTTGTAAACTTTTTTCACGCACCAAAGTTTTTACGATAATATCTGCAATATTGTATTAGAGCGTCTTGTTTTGGAATTTTTTTCTGAAATATGATTAAAATTAAGGATACTTTTTTCATTATATAATATTTGTTTACAGATTTTATACAATATTAAAAACTCTAGTGCGAGTCCCTGGGTTTGATTCATTATACTTAATGACGTTGTCATTTAATCAAGTAATTAATTGAGGGGTTTCAGCTACGAATTCCAGACACAACCAGTAAGACACCGGGGTTAGTTTTTTGTCAGTTTTTTGTCAGATGGTTCCAGTATAAATTATTCTTCGACATCTTTATTTAATATAATATATACATAGATTGAATGGCGCCATGGAAATGTAGTAAATATCCTAAATTTTTCTTTACTGAATTCAGACAGCCTGTACACGCCAGTTACTTCTGCGGTATGTTTGATGGTGTTATTTTGTCGTGTCCATGTTGATGATCCTGATGCTACTCTGTATACTACATTGATGATCTGCTTGTGAGGAATTTTAATCAGATTCGTTTTTTCAACGATATTAGGGATTCCACTGACAATATCGTTGATTTTTGTGTTAATGTCAGCAAGTTTAATATCTACAACCGCAGGACTTCCAAAAAATTCATTAATAGATTTGTTTATATTTCTACGAAAATTCGTGATTGGAAAAATCATTTCTGAATGTGATCATTCCATCGTTGATTGTTTTTATTGCTGTCACTGTCGGAATGTTGTTATCGTCGACGTATTTTTTCGTTGCAGCGTCGAAATCTGATTCTGGTGTTTTGAGATTATTAATATCATTATTATTAATGTTGAGAAATGCACGCATAATACCACCATTGACTAACACAAATTTAGATTCTTGATCATCGACGTATTTTTTCGTTGCAGCGTCGAAATCTGATTCTGGTGTTTTGAGATTATTAATACCATTATTATTAATGTTGAGAAATGCACGCATAATACCACCATTGACTAACACAAATTTAGATTCTTGATCATCAACGTATTTTTTTGTTGCTGCGTCTGTATCTGTGGCTGGGTTTCCAAGGTCTGTAATTTTATTTTGATTCATGATAATATCACCTGTAATTGTCCCACCTGTTTTATCAAGTTTGTTGTTATCCACATACTTCAACTGCAAATAACTTCCCGCTTGAGTTTGATTTAAGTTTGCTGGTGGATACCCGGTCTCTAAATTTATAAATTTTTTTCCTGACATATCTAAGTTACCGCTTAAAGTTCCACCAGATTTATCTAGTTTATTATTGTCGACAGATTTTAGTTGTGCATAACTAACAGCCTGTGTATTAGCGACATTTGCTGGTGGATAATTTGTTTCTAAATCTAGTACTCGTTGATTTGACATAGGCAGGTTTCCTGTCATTGTATCGCCAGTTTTTTTTTTAGATATCCCGATAAATCAATATTGCCGTTTGTTATTGTACTTATAGACGATGAATCTCCTAATGTTGTTCCAAATTTTATATAATAGCTCATTATTTATTTATCGTCTGACAATTTTGTTTATATAACATACAATTATATAACGATAATGGCAAAATCGCCGATATTAAACTTTGATACAGAGCGGTTGGTGAAACATAAACATGAAAACGAACTTCCAGATTGTCATCATCTTATTGTTGGAAGAACAGGATCTGGGAAAACAAACCTGCTTATGAATTTACTTCCCGGAGATATTTTTAACTACGATCGCGTTTATATTTACACAATTAATCCACAACAGGATACGTACGAGCTACTTAACAATTATAATGACAAACTTCGTGATGATCTTGAGGCTGGTGAGGATTTTTTAATTATCAAACAACCAGAAGAACTTGTTCCAGTTAATCAACTTGATTCGTCGGAACACAAGATAGTTGTTTTTGATGATATTCCGCTAAACAACGAGGAAATGAATAAAATAAGATCATATTTTTCACTATCACGTAATAAGAAATGTAATTATGTTTATCTCGCTCAGGGTTTTATAATGTTGACAGATTTCTTAGGCGAAATACTGGTTGTTTTATATTATTTCCAGGACTTGACAATGTCGATGTTAGAAATATCGCGAACGAGCAATGTGGTGATGTAACAAAAGATAAATTTATTGAATTATATCATCAGGCGACGGCAAATAATATGACTTTTTTATTTGTTAAATTAACAAATGATACGAGTAAAATGTTTCGCTGTTGTATTGAAAATTATTTGCAGTAAGTTTTTGTTTTTGATAGTTTAATTTTAGAACATTTATATATAATAAAATGGAAAGACAAGCAAAGTACAGAAAACATATAGAAAATCTAAAAAACTTGTTAAATCTAAAGCTGAACTTTGGCAGATGATCCAACAAGCACGACCTGATCAAGTGGCTGCAGCAGAAACAGCAGCAACAATTCTCAAACCAGTTACTGAAGCGCTACTTGGTAAACAACCTGAAACTAAACCACTATCAGAAGAAGAACTTAAAAAAAAAAATACAAGAAAAAGGTTTACTAGGATTAATCAAAGAACAACAAGACGCAGCTGCTGGAAAAGTTATTGAAAGATCTGAAGAAGAAAAAAAGAAGATTAGGTGAGTCACTTGTAGCAATATAGCTGATCTTGCTGCAAGACATGCTGCACTAGATCGGCTAATTATTAATCCACTAGCACCTGAACAAAGATTAGCAGGTTTATCCACAAGGGATATTAAAGATATTCTAACAAATTTATCAGAAAAATTAGAGGATATTGAAAAGGCACAAGAAAGAGTTGGCTAGTTAACGGTAAAGTTTATGGAAGCTGAAAATCAAAGACGATGGTATAGAAAATTTGCAAATAATAGCATAACAGAGGGTGAATATGAAGATTTTTTAAGCGATAATGGTATAAATGATGTTGATAATATAAGAACCTGGACACAGGATAGATACGACGAACTTATTGCTAAATTAAATAAAAAAATAACGGAAGGTAATGATGCTAATACTGAAATGGATAAAGCTACTAAACAAAAAGAAATGACTCCACTTGCTGGTACATTTAAGGATGGTGTTATTGCTAAAGTTTTATTAGATAGGAGGTGGAGGATTTCTTAGGAGATTTAAACATATTGAAGACATTCGAGTAAAACAATATAGAGAAACAATAACTGGAACTGATGTTAGAATATTTTCATCAGTTACTGAAATGATAGGCAGATTAATGTTATTGATATCATCAAAAGAAGCTGGAAATGTTGGTGCTGAAATTGACAATGAAATTATTGACATAATTGATAATTTGAGATCGGAAAATTTATTAACATCTGACGAATACGAAACTTTACATAGCGACTTAATCGCGGCGACTTAATTTTATGAATGTCAATTTTGCATAATGATTTAATATAAATCAGAACGATATAATATAACAATTTTATACAAAAAAAATGTCAGCAACATTATTACTAGACTCTGGTCAATCTGAGAAAGATAGCGCAAATTTTTCTGTAAAGTATATTCCATCAATGCAACTAGATCGTGAAAAAGAATATGAAATTAGACTAATTTCCTGTACGTGTTGGAATTCTATGGCTAATGTAAAAACTGGGATTAACGATGAATTTACATTTACTATTCCTAGTTTATATCCACCATTTGTCACGTGGAAAACATTTAAAATTCCACAAGGAGATTATAATATTACTGATCTAAGTAAAACAATAAAAGAACTTATAACAAAAAATGGAGGTGAAGCTGATAATTTTGAGCTTACACCAAATTATAATACGTTACGCGCCAGAATGACATTAAAAATTATAACAGTTAGTCTTTTATCGCCAACAAGTATCGCACCACTGATAGGATTTCTCTATAGAACGTATCCTGCTTTTGAACCAGCTGTTACACGTGACGGTGAAAATCCAGTAAATATAACTGACGTAAACACAATATTAATAAATTGCTCTATTGCATCTGGATCTTACTCAGCTCAGGGTAGTAAAGGACAAACAATATACAGTTTTTCGCCAGACGTTCCGCCAGGATCTATCATGCAAATTAATCCACGTCAGGTTATTTATTATCCGTTAAATGTTGAAAATCAAATAACAGAAGTAAATATGCAATTGACAGATCAGTCTGAACGACAACTGGATATGAACAACGAGGTTGTTACTTATATTATTTACACTTACGCGAACAATAAACGTCGTGGTTGGCACTAAAATTATGCAACCTCAGATATAATGAAACAGAGAAACAAAGTTTATAGAAAAAAAAAATAGTCGGAGGATTTTTGGGAAATATGTTTGCTAAAATTATAGAAAATGCTCCAGGAATAGCTCATAAAGTTGCGCCAATTGCACTTGACGCATCAAAAGCTTTGCAACTGGAGCTGCATCTGCAGCTGGAACTGTTGTGGGACAAAAAATAGCTGATAAAATAAAAAGCGGTGTACCAACAATCAAACAAGCTATTTCAAGAATCGCACCAACAAAAGAAACTCAACGCGCAATGATAACAGCAACAAAACAACTTTTATCACCGAGAGGAGAACAGATTATAAAAAAAAATAATATCTAAAGCAACAACACCGAAATAGCTTCGCTATCGTTGATGACAAAATTTTATATAACCTAATAAATAAAAAAAATGTCTGTTAAAAATTATCTCGATTTAGCAGAAACTTATGACACAGACGACACGGTAACATAATTTGAATATGTTGAATATCTCGATGAAAATTCTAACGAACCTAATAAGGCTGGCGTCAGAGCATTTAATACTCGAGACGATGACGTATTTCTGCTGCCTCATAAAGCAATGTTAGAAGTTCGTGGTCAGATTATGACAGTAGCTAATGTACCTGCCGCAATTGCAGCTAACACAGAAGTAGCTCTTATAAATGACGGCTGGTGTTTATTTAAAAGTGCTCGATATCAGCTGGCCAATCAAACTGTTGAAGATATTTTAGGTCATTTACAAGTTGCAAGTACAATCTTAAATATTATTTCGTTTTCCGATGATTACTCCAGATCAACTGCAACTAATATGATGTGGTTTAAAGATACCGGAAGTGGTGGGTCTGGTTTTATGGCATCGTCTGAGTTTTCAACCGGAGGTCCACCTCTTCTAGTGGCTGGAGCTAATGCCGCTGCAGATGCTGCAACTGTAAGAGATTTTCTTATTTTTAATGCTGCTGCGCTAGGTATAGTCGAACCAGGTGCAGCCGCTGGTGATGTAGCCATAAGAGTAGCACTTACTTCAGCTTGTAATAATCTTGGTATAATACCACCAGGATTAGCTGCAACAGGCACTGAAATGTTGAATCTTATCAATACCTCATTTCCTACTGTCAGAAAAATATACGTTACAATGAAAGCTATTTTAAGAGGAAGGCACTTGCAGCAGAATCACGTCAAATTACAATGATGCTGCCACTAAGCACAATATTTGGCTTTTGCAGGGACTATAATAAAGTATTTCGTGGAGTTAAACATACATATATTTTAGATCGATCAGAACAAAATTATTGTTTATTTCGATCTGGTGGAGTTGATGTACAGTTTATCATAAACAAACTTGCGCTGTGGATGCCACGAATAACACCGACAGTTTCAAATCGCTCGAATTAGATGATATTCTTAAAACCCGCACAAAGAAGATTTATTTTCAGAACATAAAATATATCAAATAGCAGTTCCAAATACCACCGACTACACATGGCGAGTCACAACAACGTCGACTGAACAAAAGCCACGGCAATTATTTGTTGTATTTCAGCGGCAAGCGCGACGTGGTAACCAACAACAAAATAATGCAATATTTGATAATGCTAATGTTAGACGAATATATGCTAGAATAAATTCAAAGTAATATCCAGAACGAGCGATAGAATGTAATTTTGCAGATGACGCTGATAAAAATATTACTCGACCTTACATGTACCTGCTCGACGCATTGCAAAAATATCAAGATGTTGGAGACGGATCTCAGATATTAGCAGAGGAATTTCGTACACTTTATCCGATATTTTATTTTGATGTTAGTAAAAAAAATGAAAGAGATGTAATTTCAACTGCTGATATTGAAATTACTTGGACATTAGGAGCAGTTCCAGTGGCGCAGTTGTACGTGTACGCGTTAGTGATCAGCGACAGAACTATTACGATTGACTTTGTTGGAGGTAAAATGACAGTAGAAGTTTAATCTGTAATCTGTATATAATGGCAAAATATATTGTAAAAGAAATATATTTGACTGATGGTCAAGTTAAAAAATTAGCAGCTGCTGTTGCAAAGAAGAGGCAGGTTTCATTAAAGGTCGATCCTAACGCAGGTCTTCTGAGTACTTTAACAAAATTAATGTTAACCAAGAAACAAGTAAATAAGTATAACCGCGGCAAACCTTTTGTTTTAAATTTAAGTGTTGCACAAATAATAGCAATGGTAAATGACATTGTCGTTGAAGGTGGTTTCTTCGGTCCGGCACTATCTGTAATGGCCAAAACGTTAATACCAAAACTTTTGCCGGTGTTAGGTACATTAGGATTAGCAGCAGCGTCTGGAACAGTATCTGGCGCAACGAAAAAGGCAGTTGAAGGTCATGGAAAATTTTTGTTTAAAGATAAATATAATGCCTAATGCAAAGCATCGGCGAAAAACAGCAAAAAGAAAGACAACGACGAAAAAAAAAAGACGCGACCGAGGCGAAAAGGTGGACTTATTCCAATAGCTCCATTACTAACAGGATTAGCGGGAAGTCTATTGCCAAATCTGTTAGGAATAGGACGAAGACTAATGTTGCCAGGAACAAGGAGATGAAATCTTAGCCGACAAAGTCGGCTGCGTTAAGTAACTTTGATATACTTGATAAACTGAAAAAAGTAAAAAAATTCCGTGGAGTTTATTCTAAAGATGAACTTATGGCGATTCAATCGCAAGCGACATCGTCGCTGGGTTCGTGCGTGATAAATATACAAGATTTTAATGACGGATCTGGTACACATTGGGTAGCTGTTTGTGATAACAATTATTTTGACTCGTTCGGAATGCCACCAAGTGACGCAATAAAAAAATATATGAGTAGAATTCAAGAGACGAAAAAAAAAATTATTCGTCTAATCAAATTCAACCAGTTGGAACTTCTGCTTGTGGATACTATTGCGTAATGTTCATTAAACAGATGACCATAAATCCAGATTTTTTAAGTTTATTTCGCAATTTAACAAACAACCTTCTCGCGCTAAAGATGAGATTGCAATTAATTTTATCTAAACTCACTGATATATAATGTCAACATATTCTCTTAAGTGTAAAACTAAAACAGAAAATACAGATGAAAAAACAGGAAAAAAAAAATAATAGAAAAATGCTGAAAAGTATTTGTGCAATCTGTGGAAAAAGATAAAGTATGTTTTTAAAGATATTATCGTCACTGCCAACAACAAAGTTGTCCGGAGCTGGTTGCCCTGACAACGTCAGGGAGATTATTTTAGTAGATGGTTAACAAATAATGACATGCAAATGTTATTGTGATAGAGATTAATGTCTTGAGCACAATAAAATTATTACATATTGGCAGAAATGCAACAACAGAGAAATAATTGGTTTTGGTATAGATATACATAAATTAATTGGCAAATTGCCGAAACCAAAAGGCGTTGGACATTGCCAGGCCATAAATATACTGGACCTTATAATCCTTTTGATAAACAACTTGACGAAAAGGATAATCCGCTGCCAGGACAAGAGCCTTACAATCAAGTTGATGCAATAGCAATGCGTCATGATATCTGCTACAGAGACATTGAACGTCCAGACAACGAACAAAATAAACACAGCTGCGATAAAGTAATGTTAGACGAACTTCGTGATATGAAACCTGTAAATATGCGAGAACGTGTTGACCGAAGGCTGGTTCAGGGTTTTATTGGAGCAAAATATAAATTAGGTCTCGGTATAAAAGATTTATATGATGATCTAGCCTCGAAGACGCTAGCGTCTGAGCTACACAAACCTTAAAAAAAAGTTTCCGCGACGTAAAGCTGTCGCAAGTGCCGTTGATGATATCTGGGCGAAAGATTTAGTTGATGTCTCAAATCTTGCTCAGTTTAATGATAACAAGAGATATCTTGTTAATGTTGTAGATGTTTTTAGCAAATAGGCGCTTAGCATACCCGTTTCGGATAAAACAGGGACATCGATGATTGATGCATTAAAACAAATTATTGTTAACACGGAATGAAAACCAAATAGAGTCTGGACTGATCATGGAGCAGAATTTTTTAATAAAAATTTGAACAGTTTTTAGAGCAAAGTAACATTAAAAAATATGTCACAGGAAATGAGGAAAAAGCGTCATCATTGAAAGATTTAATCGCACGCTCAACGAAAAAATCCATAAATATTTAACAGCTAAAAATACGAGCAAAATATTTTGACAATTTACAGAAAATTGTTGACGAGTATAATAACACGAAACACAGATCTCTTTCGCTAGGCAAAAGAAAACTGTCGCCAAAAGACGCGATTGTAAATCCAATATTAGCAAACGAAAATATGTATCGCAGGCATAAATTTAAAGTTGATGATAAAGTTAAAATTTCCCTGACGAAAAAAACATTTGAGAAAGGATATACTCATAACTGGAGCGAAGAAGTGTTTGTTGTTGATAAAGTACTTTTAACAATACCAGTTACATACTCGTTGAAAGATTTATTAGGTGAACCTATAACTGGCAGTTTTTACGAGCAAGAACTTCAGAAAACAGAACCAGATATATTTGTTATTGAAACAGTTATTAAAAATGCGCGGCAACAAAAGTTTAGTCACATGGCGTGGGTATAGCGATAAATTTAATAGTTGGTTACCAACTCGTTCGATCTCGACGCCTGCGATATCGATCGAATAATATTATTATAAATTTCTTCGTATTTTATTAATACTGATTTACATTTTACTGGTTTACATAAAGAAATTAAATGTAATTTTCTTGCACCATCGACTGGCATTAAATTAAATATTTTAACAAAAATAAAATCGTATTTTATATTTCTTTATTGTCCAGTTTATTTTTACGTTTAAGAAAGGTTTTATAAGTTGCCAAAATATTTGATGCTCTGTGATAGTAAAATTAAATTTTATTATTTTTTTACCAATAAGGTACTTAACATCATATCGCCCAGTTGTTGGTCTGCTTAAATTTTTTTACTAACAACAACATCATCTTCATCTTCGTCGTCATCGTTATGCAAAATATCGTTTTCAGTATAGCTAGCAAATCTATCACGAGTAAAATTT
>JAECUM010010712.1:0-28936 GCA_016617855.1 Megalonaias nervosa
TGTGTCTTTTCAGAGTGTCGCCGATGTTTGACTAAGCGCTTTTTAGGATGACGTGACTGTCTTTTTCGTTTTCCTTTTCCTTTTTGGACCGAAGAAGAAGAACGACGATGGTAACAGTGTACACTTCTTGGAGGGGACATCTTTGGACGTGCAGCAGCACAAAAACACTGATCCGTATGGTTTGCCTCGGGTCTTATTTTATACTGGAATGCGTCGCCACTGATTGTCTTTACGTCGTATCAACTTGATGACAGGCAACACACGTCGTGGAGGAGTTCGCAACGGACTAAATCGAGACAGTTCTTGCTTGGATAAATCCAGTAAAACTCTGTAACACACCCGTTCTCTCTTGGACTTTGACTTTGGGGGCAGGTACTTTGTGAGCAGCGGCTACTGCCGCTAAAGAGGAAGAGGGTGTCACTGCTGGAGGAGAAGTTGTTGGAGACACTCTCTTGCGAGTAGAAGCTGTTTTCTGTGAGCTTTTCTTTTTCTTTTTCTGAGGCTGTGACCTGGTCTTGACACCCTTGTTCTTTTTCTTTTTCTTCTGGGTACGTTTGGGTGTGGATTTTTTCTTGGGGACAACTTTGGGAGCATTAGGATCCCATTTTAAGAGGGAACGAATGATGACACCTCCTAAAGATCCACTTCCTCCAGGTTTCAAAATGATTTGCTTTTTGTTTTGAGTGTCGATGCGAGGATCGGCTAGTTGCGTCAAGGCAACTTTGTTTCTCTCAAAAAAACGTTTGGTTTGATGTGGAATCTGAATGATGCCTTGCAGTAATTGACGTGCTGTCACCGTAAACCATCGTAAGACTTCTTTGAGACTAGCTTCTAAGACACAAGCACGTATTTGTGGATTTTTTTCGCGACTGATGCCGTACAAGGCACGAATCAATTTAATGGGAAGATGAGACTGGAGGGACGTCATGTTCACAATGTGTGAGACAGAGTCCAAGTGACCGAGGTTTTTATAGATTTTTTTGGTGATTAAGTCGACGACGGGGACGCGTACACGATAGGTCCTCCGTCTTGGCACCAGGGGTGAAACAGATGGGTACGAAATCGCAAATAATCGGGAGTAGTGGGTTTTAAATCCACGAGTAAATAAGCGTGTGCGGTTTGAGTGGCATCGTCGTACGCATGAATCAGCCAAGGCGTTCCTAACTGTTTGGCTAAGACTTGTACTTGCGATTTATCTCTAGGGCTTTTAAACAACACCAAGTAATGAGCATTGAGACTGATGGTACGATGGGCTTTACTTTGTTGGAACAAATTTTGGGTAATGTAAATGACACTGGCATTACGATGATGCCCTTTGCGCGTAAACCAGAGTTTAATTTCTTCTTCGTCTTCTCCTAACATGTCGTCAAAAATAACCAAATGAGTTTGACTAGGGTCAGACACGATTCCGTCGTCTTCGACGGGAATGCCTTCCACAAAGACGATGGAATCGCCTTGACTTTCTCGCAGAAGGCTGTACGCCGATTGCCACTCTTTATAGCACCACACGATTCGTTGAGGAGGACGATCGATCAAATGATGTTTATGTTCGATCAAACGTTTGACAAATTCGGTTTTGCCTGAACCGCTTGGTCCAGCAATGAGCATGTTAAAGGGATGGTGAAGATACAAGGCCTCCCAACTAGTCCGATCTACGTGTTCGTCAATGACTTTGACAGTGGAGGAAGAGGGAGCAGAGACAGTAGAGGTAGCCATAGCAGTAGTGTAACAAAATGTCACTTGTGACACGAAGACAGACAAGACAAGAGTTTTATACTTTTTCAGGACACGTTTATTGTCATCTTTAATGGTGAACAACACGAAAGACAAAAATACATAAAAGCCATATGGTTAAGTACAGGAATAAAAAAACACAACAAAACGACCATAGTGGAATATAAACAAGTCTCTGTACAACATTTTTTTGTGATCAAGAGGTGAAATCGTAGGAGTAGTGTGTAATGTTCTGAGAGTCTGTACATTCCTTGGTTCAGTCACACAAGGGTCCTCCCGAAATGGTCTTTCAGGAATATCGATGACAGTCCTGTCCTGAAGAGAGTGGTTTTCCTCGGTGACAGACTGTTCTTCTGGTATTGTCACTAACACAGGTTTAAAAGTGACTTTTTTCACGGAACGTTTTAATGTTTTAGGATTACAAATCTTTGGCATAGTGTGCCACTTCTTTAGTCTAAGCCTCAAACCCCAAACTTTTCCAGTCACGTACATCTGTCCAGTGAGGGTGTAAGTCACAAGCTACACACACGTCGTCGTACACATCTTCAGTGCCTAAAAGTTGACGAATCTTGTTTTTCCGTAGAGGTTGAGAAGTATCCAAATGAAAGCGCAAAGCTTTGAGCAGAATGAGTCTCTCGTGGACATTTAAAGGGATCACTTTCATGTTTTGTTTTGGAGTAATAGGTACTGTTCGTAAAGAGTCCACAAAGAATCAGCTGGTAAACGAAATCCCAGAAAGCAAGTCACTAATACACACACTACACGTCGACCCCAATTCAGTGGAGACAGTTCTCGTAATAGGCGATGGTAATCCTCCACCGTTTGAATAATGTCATTGATTTCCTTCCACGGAATCTGTTGTATCACGAATGATAAAGGTCGTGGCATGGTAGAACGTTTTTATCCCCTCTTTTTTCGGCAGCTATAAGTGTACTTTTTGCACAGAAGTGGTCGTATTCCGTCGACGTATTCAAAATATTTAGTCACTAACTTGCACATCACACGTCGTTCATAAGTTCTCTCTTTAACTAAGTTTACATTGTGTACAAGATTTTGGTAACCCTCTAACTCTTCTTCTGGAATTCGATGCAGTAAGTGTACCTGGTAGTAAAAATAATCACTATCAATAACACAATCCTTCTTGCTCACGAGTAGTTGATCAATGTCTGACCACTGGAACACTTTCATCAGAATCAATCCTCTTATAGCATTTAGGTACCAGTGGTTCAAACATCGGTGACGTAACGGATGCAATGATTCTTTTCGTTTCACTTGTATTTTGACGAACTCACGGTAAATGCGTTCTCTCAATTCCACAGGCAAAGCACGAATGTTCTCTTGCAAAGTATCCATAACCATGTCAGTCAAACACTTCTCCTAGAGCGAAAGTAATGAACGTAGTGAGTAATTTCTGACCACTGCCATTCCAGGAAACGGTCAAGAATGTCAATAAAATCTTCAAAAGTAAATGGTCTAAGCGAAATAGTAGAACGAACGCACCCTTGATCCAGAGAAATCGGACTTGTTTGTTGACTTTGGTCAATTTCCTCTTGTGAATTTCTCGACACAAATGTTCTACAGTCACTAATTGAGATTTGGCTCTGGCAAGTCCCTGCCAAATGTCCTTGTAGATCTTCTCTTGCAATTCGTTTGGTAATCTTTGAAGATTATTTTTTACATCGGGTTTAAATACTTGTCTAGGGATTGTCCAACGTTTGACTCCTAACTCCGTAGCTAGCTTTTTACACAACATGGTAGGGTCACTTCAATGACGAGGTCCCACTAAAGGCAGGTAGTGACACTCTGGAGACCATCGAGCATGTTCCAGGTAAGCGCAATCTTTCTTCTCCCATTCGTGAAGTGAGACACCGCAACTGAAGCACTTGACTTTATCTCCTTCGCCCAAGTAGATAAATCCGGCTCTGGCTAATTCTTCGGGGGTAGGTCCTCCTAGATATTTTGGCCATTTTCCTTGGAAGGTTTGCAATCGACTTTCAAAATCACAGTATTCTGGCAAACGCACAGGGAACGAATATTCGTCTTTCACAGGTTCATTTCGATGAGGGTACGGTGAAATCCTTAGGAGTTTGCTCAGTTTTACATGACATCCGTAGGGTGGTAGTCGCATGGTTTCCTGTGGAGGTGGACATCCACCATGAAAACCAGTAAAGTGAAAAGGTGTGCGATAACGAGTGGCATCTCTTTCACATCCGTCAGGTTTGACACGTACAGCATCACTTTCCATGGTAGGTATGGTAGTAGAAGTAGTAGTTATAGCAAAGTTCCCATGATGATGTGGTACTGAATCACTAAGGTCATAGCGTACGGCATCCCTACCATCGCAAGGCACAGCATCGTACTTGAGTTTACTCTTACTGGATACTTGCTGTGTGAATGGATTCATCTTTCTCGCTTAGCAATGGTAGTCACAATGAACTATCGACCTTGAACGTTGTCCCTTTTTATATGCTGACCAATATCGGCATGACCGTACGGTAAAGTGAAGTGATTGGGAAGCCGAACTCGCTTCTGGTACACGATTTGATAAACTTTTTCAAGGGGCGACTGACGATTTGGTGTGTGGGTAAACGTACAATCTTGTGCGGTTCGTGGGTGGTCACTTTAAAGTTTCGATCCTGTCCAGACTGCAAGGCTTCTTTCAATATGCTAAAGTTCACCACTCGACTGGTGCGATAATTGAGAGTCAATCCTTTCACTTTACACTCCGTGTGCACATCTCCTTGATTGTTCCGGTATTCGTAGCCGTAATTTTTGGGACCGCCACTTGCAAAACTGAGAATCTTGTGGTCGGGATGCTCGTCCGTCCAGGCTCCTAAACGGTCTCCTTCGATGACAGGGTGAGGTTGACCCAGGCGATCAATGTAGATGCAACTGTCCGTGTCAAAATACAGTACACGATCTCCTAATAGTTCTAAAGCTTCGTACAGTTTTAAGCGAGCATGGGCTGTCACGTAAGCCGCAATGATGACATTTCCAAATTCGTCGGCTTCTACAAAGTCCAGTTCTTCTTCGTAATTGACTAAGAGCAAGTCCTCACGAACGACGTCCACGTGTTTCATGTATTTGGTTTTGTCGTGAATCATCTGCAAGTATCGGAAAGGTTCTGTCAAATACTCCGTCTTGGGTAAACACGGTCGTTGTGCCATTTTGCCCCACAAACAATTCAACATCACTTTGGCAAACGATCGCCTTCCTTCGTTTTTCTCGATGTGGTCTAAAGTGATGCCTTCCTGCTTCCAGTATTTCTCTTTGAACTTTGTTTGGTCTTCGGGAGTGTGACACCAGGAAGGGTAGCCGCTAGCTTCTTGTTTCAGTTTCAAAAAGGCATTCACGTAGTCTGCAAAAATGCCTTTTTGAGAATCGTCGCCCTTGTGGTATTTTTCTGTCTTGGGAAAGTGGTAAATTTCGTACACTTCTAACAGTTGGTATCCCAAGTCCAGAGCTTTAAACAATTCCACGCTGACCCACGTTCCCGTCAAGGCTCGTTCTTCCTGAGTGTGCTGACAAGGGTGGTCTTGGTTGCACGTTTCAGCACAAGTACGACACAAGGGAAACATCAGTTTTCCTTGGCAATGATGTGGTAAAACGGGATGGTACAAGTTCGTGGGAGGCAAGACTTTACACTTGATCAATCCTTCGTATTGTCGAATATTGTCCACGTCGATGTGTTCCGTCAGCAATTGTGGGTGCCCTGCGGAAAAGTGACAATATTTGCACACGTACGGATACAGAGAACACACGTCCAAGTATTTGATTTCTTCTCCTTTCTCCTCGTCGACTTGGTACAGCAACAGGTGGCATTCGTCCGTCCTCCGTACAAACTGTCCCGCGGGTTCAGAGGGTCCACCAGCTTGTAACTTTCCACGATGCGCTTAAACTCGGGATCGGTTTTCAATCGCTGATCGTACTCGTATTCCCACATTTCCACTACTTGGTATCCTTGCTCTTCTAACTTCAAGCGTCGCTGACAAGTGGCCTGGTACAAGTCTTCCATGGTCCGTTGTAAAAACTGGTTTTTAGTGTCACGTTGAGGGTAGCAGATGGGACATCCGTGAAATAAGCACCCGTTAAACTCGTACACGATCTTGGGGTTTTCTAAGTCCCAGCCATCTACCGAATACCTTCCGATGGTCTTTTCGCCTCCTCCGTTGCGAGCGTGTTGGATCCATTTGTCTTCCTTCTCACACAAGTAATGTAACCAGCGTAGGGCTTTGACCGAGTATTGACGTTTGACAAAATTGGTCGTTTGAGGACTGATGACAGCTAGGGTGTTTTCGGGCATGAATCGTTGACGATACACTAAGGAACACGCTTTGGCAATGGTACAAGCTTCTTTCAAAGGATCGATCCCTCCGTGTTCCATGAACAGTTCTCGAAATTTTCCACAGCAGCGACGTAAAATGTCTACGTCGGAACGACAATATTTTAACATTTCTTCTTGAAAGTCAAAAGGGTCCGAAGCGTGAGTCTGGTACCATGCGTAGAAAGCTTCTCGTTGTTCGGTACGCATGTTGTCGGGGTCGTAGTAGTGAGCCTCAGGCAAATGGGGTAGAACGGCGTGTTGATTGGCTTCGGTATTGAAAAAGTGTGGAAAATAGCCTTTGGCCATTTCTGTCATGCCAAACGTTTTAGGCATGCGGCTCAAAGGCATAGCCAAGTAACTCATTGAATCTTTAAACTGTACTTGTCCCACTTGCATGGAAATGATTTTGGCTCCGTTCAAAGTTACTTTTGGACGTTCGGTACTTTGTTCCGTATAGTATCTCAACAGAAATTGTCCATCGTATCCCGAGAAATTGTGAGCCATCACCGTGGCATGGCGATGACAATCTCCATAACGTTCGATATCTTCTTGGCTCCACGTTTCGTCGATAGGGTCTAAGATCCATTGGGCAAAATCGGCTAGTGTGTTCGGTCCTCGAAAGATTTTTTCACGTCCTCCAGGAATCTTGCTGCAGTGAGGGCAATGAGTCAAGATAGGCTCTTGGATGCACTTCTCGCACGCTCGGTGAGCCACGCAGAAATTAGGAATGTGAATGCCAGTCTCTTGCATGCATTCGAAATCGAAAAAGATGAAATTCCCTTTCTTCTTCTGGTCATTATCTTCTTCTTCTTCATGTTTAGAATGGTATTTTTGAATGTAGCATTGGTGTTCCAAGTCCACGATTTGGCGACAAATGTGACATCGTTTCTTTCCTCGACAAATGTGTAACTTGACACTATTGGTACGTATGCCTTGTCCACAAGTAGGGCACAATCTCAAGAGCTGACAAGCACATTTCTGCTGTGAACCTTGCGTCTTTAGGTGTTGTTGGTAACAGGCAGGACTGACAAACGTGCGCTGACAAGCAGAGCAATGCACTCGTTCTTGTCCTTCGTCCAGACAGGGTGTAGAAGCTAAACATCCTGAGCATTTCGATCCGCAATGCTTATGTTGCTCTCGATTGTTATAGCCATAGTCACATTTCTCACAGTAATAACTGTATCCCAGGAATGCAGTGATACTGGTAATGGCATCAAAATGTTCGTCGTGATGATAGACGTGAATGTATTTTCCGTCTTTAAAATCTTGACCTCGAAACAACAGAGGTCCGCGCACTTCTTGAGGGTGAACTTTCAAGGTGTAACGTGGAGCCAAGACGTCTTGCAACTTTTGCATTTCAGGAATGCCACAGGGTGTGTCTTTAGCTAACCCCGCTTGCTGTAACAGGAGTTCTGCTTCTTTTCGTTGTTTGGCTCGGTCCGATTGTTGAATAGTTTTCCAGGCTCTTTTCCATTCTACCGTATCGTTCTTGTCGGCATACGTTTGTCCCACCACGATGGCACGGGCTAAACACATCTTGTCTTTTGGATTGTTAATTTGGACGAGACTACGCTTGAGGTTACGCAAGTTGTCTACCAACATCAACTTTTTTTTACCTGTCCCTTGGGGAAGAGACACGTGGGTCATGTACAGTGTCGCTTTTCCGTCCGTGATGTGAAATTTGTCGTTGGATTGTTGTACGTGTTGAATCTTGTCCATGATTTTGGAAGGTGTCAATTCTGTTGGACTGCTAAACTCGATCCAAACGGGAGACTTCAAATTGTCGTGATGAATAGAAAGTCTCAAGCGATCGTCTTCTTTGGCTCGACATTGCCGTTTTAGTGTGGTTAACAAAGAATCCCACACATCGGTGATGAACCCTTCTGCTTTTTCCAAGGGTACGTCAGACTTGAAATCTTTAAACTTCACTGCGTACGTGTAGGCCGTGGTTCTAAATTTTCTGGAAGAGCGTTTGTCCGTCTCCCGAATATGGTAGTACTTTTCAGGGTTTACTGATGGTAATGGACTTTGATTTGGTGTAGACTCTTTAGGCTTTGATTCTGGTTCACTCATCTCATCTTCAAAATCGCTGGCATGAATTTGTGCCAAGACTTCAGCTACTGTGCGAGGCGATAAATCACGTTTCTGCCTCTTACTTTCTTCTTCTTTCTTTTCGAAATGATGCGATCGTTTCATCTTGACGGCAAAAAGTCAAATGACTACCTGTGAAACACCATGAACCCCTATATATCTATGTCAGACCAGGGCATATATAAAGGGCTAGTGACTCCCCTCTCAGTATTCATTTCGCTCTCAAGCCGACCAGCACAATGGAAGAACCCACACAGATCGAACTCTGATTAGAGCATTGCGAGGTGTGATAAGAAAGTTTTCTTCAGACAAGCCAACGGACTACTCTCCTTCCTTTCGAGATAAAAGTCAAGATACTTGCTATATCTGTCAAAAGAAAGGGCATTGGGCTACAGAATGTCCAGACCGTCAAAGAAGCAAGACCATTGTCAAAAGAAACAAAAGTCAAGATACCTGTTATCATTGTCAAGAGAAAGGACATTGGTCTTCAGAGTGCCCTAAGAAACAACAGGAGCAGGAGAAGGAGGAGGAAGAAGAAGAAGAAACAGAGGTGACCTCGACAAAAGAAGAACCCCGACACGTTCAGAAAGAGAAGACAGAAAAGAAAAGAAGACGAGAAAAATGTGAGGAAGAAGAAGACGAAGAAGAGGAAAAAAGTGTAAAAGTGAAGAAATTGAAAAAACAGAGAGAGTGAAAGAAAAAAGAACAGAAGAAATCTATGAACTTTTTTAAAAGTGTTGTGTTGTGTTATGTTGTGATATTGAATTGTAAAAAATTTGTAACAGAATAGACCAAACTGAAAAAAACGTAAGTGTCTCTTGGTTTTCATTATTTAGAAATAATAAGGACCTACACTCATACACTCACAACACGTACATCATAGGGTTAAAGAAGGGATTTTGAGTTTTAATTGATTTTGGCAAAATGAATAGTCACTCTTTTCGAGAGTATTGGGTAGCCCTGAAAAGGACTGTTGAGTGTTTGTTTTTTTCCTTAGAACAAACTCAGGAACGAGAATCAATTCGCTTTAACTGTCTTAAGCCTTTGCCACGGCCAAGGCCTACTTGTGGACTTGCTCCTGTCAATGATTTAGTAGAAATCACTAGGGGTGGTATCTCTGGTGTAGTCACAGGGTTAGGTTGTTTGGCTCGGGAAGGTCTTTTTCTCTTGGGTCGTAATAAAGAAGTCTGATACATTTGTTTCAGACTTCTTAACTCGGCCAAAATGTCCAAGAGTACCGTGACCGTTTGACTTTCGCTGTTCTCCTTCTCTCCTAGACTTTGTTTCTTCTCTACTGCTTCTTCTTCTTCCTGTCGTTTCCTTCTTGCCTCTTCTTCTCGCTGTTGCTGTTCAAGAAGAAATGCTTGCTCTGCTTCTTTCTGCTGCTGTAAAAATTTCTCCAATTCTTCTTTCTGTCTTTGTTTAAAATCGTCGACACGTGGTAAAGAAGGAGAAAGTGGCGAAGGTACTGGTACCGGAACAAATTCTTGGGAAGAAGATAAAAAATCTACTAAATCCCAGTTGAAATCAACCTCTTCGGGAAGTAGCACTGTGTTCACTTTGGTAGCTGCTGCTGTACCATTACTTCTCGTCTCCACAGCCGGTGCACCCCAATTCATTGTCTTCTTAGGTTCCGTCATGTTTCACAAAACACTACCGCATCGATTCACTGCGCACAGACGCTAGTGTGCCTATATAGGAAATGTGACGTCACAGGTAGCTCTCTTCGGATTGGAAGACAGACTCCGCGAAGTGACTGAATTTTGTAACGCGTGTTGGGATTGGTGAACCCTTTCAATCCGTTTCGATCCGGTCTTCCACTATAAATAAACGCGGTTCACTTCATTTCCTTCACCTGTTCTTGTCACAGAGAAGATGTTGATCGACGTAGAATCCTCTACTTTGGTATCCTCAATGCTGTTCCGTACAGACTTACCCATGTATGTGAAAACAAAATGGACTGTCATCCGGATCACCGGTGCCACTCTTTGGAAAAGAAGATGTTATGTGGAAAGACAAGGTTGTCTTAAGCGGACTCTCATCTACGGACCAGAAGTGAGACACAGTTTAAGACAAACTTTGAGAAATTTGAGGAAGAAAAGAAGACCTATGCGATGTCCTGTATGTTAACGGAATGGTGTTAACATCACATAACAAACAACGGCCCTTTTCAGGGCCACTTCCAATGCCTCGAAAAGATCTTAATTTTCATTTTGTCTCCACCCTAAACGAATATATATATATATATATATATATATATATATATATATATATATATATATATATATATATATATAAAACCCTTCCTCTACTAAAAACACGAACGCTCTTAATTCGTGTTTGTCTATAGCCCTCTCTCAGGTAGCCTGACGTCACAGTACTTCTCCTTTTGCTACATTGTTACCAGTGTGACGTCATGCCACCTGTCGCTTATCGCTATACAAACCCACAGTATACTAGTCGCCGCTCTACAAAAATTTCCATTGACGCTATACAGGCCCAGGGTGTGCTAGTCACTCTACCCAATTTTCCATTGACGCTATACAGGCCCAGGGTGTGCTTTTATTTCTTGACGCTATACGGGCCCGGGGGGGTGTGTGTCTGTAATGCTAATTCCCATTGACGCTACGGTAACCCCTATTACTACTGAGCTTTTAATTTCAGGACAGCTAGCTTAAGACAGAGATGAAAACACCATTCAGTTCCATCAGTAAATAACAGATTAAAAGTTAAATTGAACTGTGCAGTCGGAAGCGACGGTTGTTTTCTATTACCTAGTGACATGGTAATGATAATGGACAGTACGAAAGGATATAACAACGTACTACATAAATCCAGTGACTCTTTAAAATGGAGTTAAAACTAAGCAAGATTATTATTCCAAAGGCTTGGTAAACAATCCTCGACAAAAAGACAATGAAATGTAGAACAGAAACATGAGGATAAAATTGGTAGAAACTATATACAGAAGAAGGGTCATGGTCACGGTGTTGTTCACAGAATGCCTGCTAATTCAATGCGATCATTTAACTATAAAAAAAGCACATGGCAATTTGGAAACGAAAAAAAAATCTACATCGACCATGAAATAAAGAAATAATTTTTTTCCCCTCTACTTATGATCACAAGACCCGGTACTGTAATCTAATGAAGGAATAATCATAACCTCATATAACTGAATTTTTGGTACATACTTAAGTTCTATTGAGTGCTGTTGAACGTACGAGTTGTTTCCCTTTGACCGCAAACGTAATATGGTCTCGAGTTCAGAAAATGACATTTGCTTGTAGCTCTTTCTTTCTTTCGCAGTAGAGTTGATTCCTTAACGAAGTGGTAACGGGACCAACAGAAATTGGATGTGGGTTTCTGTGGTATTCTTCGTGGTTATGAGTCTGCAACACGCGAGATTAGTATTGGTGAAGTTTTTCTAGTTAAATCAGTGTTTTCTATTTAGTTCAAGTTACATGTTTACTGAAGCACAAACCTCTGTGATATTGGGATAAAAACAACGAAATTTATTAATGTTGTAATTTAAAAAAAAAAAAAAAAAAAGGCTAATATGATGTGTGCCTTTGATTTAAAACTTTCATTGTTTGCTTGAAAGAAAGCCTTTTATAATTAAACAAACAAGTTTGTATGAAAAAAAAAAAATACAGTTATATATTACAGCTAACTGCGAAAGGTAAATACCATTGCGTTTCATTGCGAATTTCATAGTTGTCTCTTTTCCATGTCAAACAAGACAAATAATAATGATAGCTACCTATCCACCAATTTTGCTGTGGGGTGTCTCTTTTCCACGTGAAACTAGACAAAATAATATTTTTTTAAAATACGAAAAATATGGAGGTAGCTTGAAGATAAGTTATATTTGTACACACGCAGTATTTCACTCGCGCGCTTTCAAAGTTTATGTTTACTCCATCGTCTCTGAAGATGCTATTACAAAGACAACAGATAGATCAGAATAAGTTTGATACTATATATTCTTTCTGGAGCATACTTGAAGACACGACTCTGGTGTTAGGACTCTTTCTAATGCTGCCACGGGAGACGACCAATGTCCAGTGCTGTCTTCATTATGTCACACAACCTCATAACTCGTGATTCATTGATCTGTTCCGACTGAAGTTGCCACTGGAATAGATAACGATTTGAACAAAATATTCTCAAGTGATTAATGACGAACTATTCCATTTCAAGTCAGAGCCGGAAACATGATTAATGACGAACTATTCCATTTCAAGTCAGAGCCGGAAACAACAAGAGCTCCAAAGAAGAAAAGTACTGTTGAGTACATATTAAGGGAGCTTGTGGATCCATCAAAGTTCTAAAGATTCCAAACATTTCATTGCACAGCAATTTTTTTCCTAATTCCCTAGAATGGAGGCATGTGCAAGTGGCAGTTTTCTCGCATTGCTAAAGTAATTAGAAAAAATACCTGTCCACCCTCGAAACTTTGTGCCTCGTTAAAGAGCTTTTATCTGTAGGATAACCGTTACCAAACAACTGAGCTTGTCTGGATCATGCAAATGTTGATATTCTGCTATTTCTTCATCAAAATATAAAATAGTATAAAGCCTCCGATCAGCTGATGATAGTCAACCGCCGACTTCAGTTGAAATGGAAGCACTCGCAGAAATCACGTTGTCTTTCCTTCATGGTTTTTATTTTCATGCATGTTTGAAAGTAGAGTTATCCGTCAACGTGGACAGTTTTGTCTTTTCTATGGCCCCTGTTTCAAACCCTTTATTTTCAAACGAAAATTTTTGACGAGAGTAAGAAAATAAAAGTATATTTTGGCTTTTGATTAGTTACCATCACAATGTTTAACTGTACATATGTGCTTTGCAGCGTTGTAGTTAGTTTTAACCTTCATTATGAACATTCAGATTGTTTATCGCTAATATTAGGTATGTTATATCTCACCTGGATACATGCATGAGGTCAAATGATCCTTAAATTGGTGGTGGTGTTTATGGTGGTGGTGTGAAGGTGGGCTAAGAAAGAGACGACTTGTTGTAATATCCGATGTCCTACTAATTTACCAACGGTATTTAAAGAGTTTTGAATATTAGTGCGTTGTACAACAAAATTCTCTGTTGGTGAACAGCACATCAGTGGATCTGCTCAAAGTACTTTCCATACACCTCTACACACTTTCTCGCTCTGATTACATAATTATTAAATACCATTTGTTTTCATTCTTTGTTATGTGGTTCATATACTGGAAAACTGCACTTCATCCGCATGGCGGATTTTAAATCGTCTGCCCCTCAGTGAATCTTTGATAACGCGGTTCAGCCAAAAATAACCTGGAGCTGAGGGCTGAATGGAGGTTGTGGCAGCGTTTGGATGATGGGCTCCTTCAGGATGTCTGTAATGTTGGTGCGTTGTCATGGAATAAATGGATATCACGTGTGCCATTTAACAACACCTTGGAGGCATACAAATGTCCAGTGACACTAGGAGAGTCAGACACAGGTACATTGACTACACGGTCTTTCGCATCGAAAATAATATCTATAAAATTAGCTTGACAGTCCAGCTAAGTTGAGCGATTAATGGTTTCGGCTTGTATTCTCCAATCGTATTAAAACGTAACTGGTCACCCATTTCATATTTGACCAGTATCTGTTTGACGATTTCAACATGAGTCTGTTTTTGATCAGCAGTCTAGAAATGTGGGACCCATATTGCGCAATATTCCAAAGTACATCGTACATCTATATCAAGCGCTCCCTTCACAGATTCCACTTCTTGCTCGCCAATCGCAGGCATCTGCCTTCCAGAATGTTGGTCATTTTCCATGGCTTCGCAACCACCTTAAACGTTTAGGATATTAGAGAGAATTGCATCTAAAAACTTCATCCAGATTGGTCTTGATATTCGTCAGAGGGTACCCAAGAGCAACCGGAATTTTTTTGGCACAGTCGCAGAAAAGTTCTCCTTCTCCGACGTCAATGACATTTTCCTATGTTACGTCACACGCATATATCTATAGATGCTCGGCGTGCTGCGCATGAAGCTCGCACATTTTTGTATTTTTGCATTTGTCCATAGATCGTCATTAAATTTATGAACAGGTTTAAAGAAAGGAAACATAAAGGTTATAACAAAATCTTCAAAGTTATGTTCTATTGCATTTGGAAGTTTGGAACAGACTTTAGCCCAAAAAAAGTCTTTATCCAAGCAGTTTCATTCGTTATCAGCCCACGCAGTATTTGATGTCTTCAAATTTAAGTCAATTTCCATATTCTAGTAAATGGGCTTTGGCATTTGGATTAAATTATTTGTTTTTCTTCTATCATCTTTAATCAAAAACTACACACACACACACACACACACACACACATTTACACATATACGATCCCTATTTCTTCCTTCGACAATTCAGGCATCTTTCGGTTTTGCTTCGAAGTAATTTCAACCTATAGATACAAAAATTCCAAGCGCTGAGTGCTCGTGACAATCGGCATCGTTGATACAGATAACCCTAATTTTTAGGAAACATCTTTCTGGTTTTCCTCAAGATGCTGCAAATTAGCTGTCATTTTCCAAAATTGAAATAGCGTGTGTTGATTTCTAAACCCACAGGTTAGTTCAAAAATATTTTTCCCCAAAAATATGCATTGGCAATGGACGTAACTTCTCAAGGTAAACTGTCCTCCAACTTCATGGTTTCTATTTCAAGGCTGATATATGTATATCGTTCTCCCGCTTCATGTTTTGCTAGTTCAAGGCTGGAAAATATTAAGCACGTGGCAAATTAACCAGAAATTAGTAAATACAGCACATTTGATAGAGATAGAGAGAGAGCTTTGTAGTAGATCTCCGTCTAAAATGGTATATGAGAGAGAGAGAGAGAGAGAGAGAGAGAGAGAGAGAGAGAGAGATGTGGTTGATCTCCGTCTAAAATTCTTTTGTACCCTTTATGATAATTTTGGCGTGCAGAAATATTGTTTTTGTCTCAATACACTATAAAAATGGGATTAGTACGCTATAAAAGTGGGATTGTCAGTACACTATAAAAGTGGGATTATCAGTACACTATAAAAGAGGAGTATCAGTACACAATAAATGTGGGATTATCAGTACACTATAAAAGTGGGATTATCAGTACACTATAAAAGAGGAGTATCAGTACACAATAAATGAGGGATTATCAGTACACTATAAAAGTGGGATTATCAGTACACAATAAATGTGGGATTATCAGTACACTAATAAAAGATGTTTAAGAGTAATAATTGGAACAAAAGGTATATTATTGCATCATTTCTAAGGTCTTGCCTTTGAACAAAACAATTTGGACGAAGCAAAAAGAAGTGCTGGACAATTTGAATGCCATCATATGAACAAATAGTGAAACCTAAACTTTGATACATACCAGTACGAAAGCAGCTACAACCTTGACGGAGATTGATGGAGTTTTCTGTGTAATATATACAAGAAACGATTGCCATCAGGGGCGCGCGCAGAATTATTTTCGGGGTGGGAGGCAAACATGTAGTGTCAGCTATTGGGGGGAGAGGAAGACAAGTGCTCTCCCCCCCCCCCTTGCTCCTATTTGCTGGCGCCCATGATTGCCCTGCAGTTATTTGTGTGCCCTTTTATTGAATTCTTCAAAGCTAAAATAAAAAAAAAATTACATCCTTATTAAGATCATGCCTCTGTGCTAATGTCGATGGGGGAAGAATGCCTCTGTGCTAATGTCGATGGGGGAAAGAATGCCACTGTGCTAATGTCGATGGGGGAAGAATGCCACTGTACTAATGTCGATAGGAGAAGAATGCCACTGTGCTAATGTCGATGAGGGAAGAATGTCACTGTGCTAATGTCGATGGGGAAAGAATGGCACTGTGCTAATGTCGATGGAGGGGGAGAATGCCACTGTGCTAATGTTGATGGGGGAAGAATGCCTCTGTGCTAATGTCGATGGGGGAAGAATGCCACTGTGCTAATATCGATGGGGGAAGAATGTCACTGTACTAATGTCGATAGGAGAAGAATGCCACTGTGCTAATGTCGATGGGGAAAGAATGGCACTGTGCTAATGTCGATGGAGGGGGAGAATGCCACTGTGCTAATGTCGATGGGGGAAGAATGCCTCTGTGCTAATGTCGATAGGAGAAGAATGCCACTGTGCTAATGTCGATGGGGGAAGAATGCCACTGTGCTAATGTCGATGAGAGAAGAATGCCACTGTGCTAACGTCGATGGGGGAAGACTGCCACTGTGCTAATGTCGATGGGGAAAGAATGTCACTGTGCTAATGTCGATGGAGGGGGAGAATGCCACTGTGCTAATGTCGATGGGGGAAGAATGCCACTGTGCTAATGTCGATAGGAGAAGAATGCCACTGTGCTAATGTCGATGGGGGAAGAATGCCACTGTGCTAATGTCGATGAGAGAAGAATGCCACTGTGCTAACGTCGATGGGGGAAGACTGCCACTGTGCTAATGTCGATGGGGGAAGAATGTCACTGTACTAATGTCGATAGGAGAAGAATGCCACTGTGCTAATGTCGATGAGGGAAGAATGCCACTGTGCTAATGTCGATGGGGGAAGAATGCCACTGTGCTAATGTCGATGGGGAAAGAATGTCACTGTGCTAATGTCGATGGGGGAAGAATGCCACTGTGCTAATGTCGATGGGGGAAGAATGTCACTGTGCTAATGTCGATGGGGGAAACATGCCACTGTACTAATGTCGGTGGGGGAAGAATGACACTGTGCTAATGTCGATGGGGGAGGAATGCCACTGTGCTACTGTCGGTAGGGGAAGAATGTCACTGTGCTAATGTCGGTGGGGGAAGAATGTCACTGTGCTAATGTCGATGGGGGAAGAACGACACTGTGCTAATGTCGATGAGGAAAGAATGCCACTGTGCTACTGTCGGTGGGGAAAGAATCCCACTGTGCTAATGTCGATGAGGGAAGAATGCCACTGTGCTAATGTCGAGGCGGGAAGAACGACGTTTTGTTAGCTGAGAGTCTAAACAAATGTAGGTAGGTTTAATAGCACATTAGCACAAGCCAGGCTATATAGGGTCCAGCCTGGGATAGGTGGTAAAATGATACTTCTAATTTCCATCTATTTATTTTTAGAGGGCAACTACTAAATATTTTATGAATTTTAATGTTTACCATCTCTTGTACGGCAACTACTAAATCGTTGACGATTTTTAATGTCTATCATCTCTTGTAAAAGGGCAACTACTAAATGATTGATGAATTTTAGTGTCTACCATCTCTTGTCCGAGGGCAACTACTAAATCTTTGATGATTCTTTGTTAGAGTTTACCATCTCTTGCATAAGAGCAATATAGTTACCTTAACATGCCGTTGAACCTTGACATGTCATGCTTTCAATGGGAAATTATCATTTTTTGGCATAGTTTAAGTTGTTTTTATTTCACTGTTTATTTGATTAGGTATTTCTTTATATGATGTGAACATGTTCATTAATTCAACACATGGGTTATGGCCATGGAACAAGCTGCATTTGACATTTTTCAGATTTAGACTGTGTGATACTAATACACTAAAGACTGTGTGATACTAATACACTAAAGACTGTGTGATATTAATACACTAGAGACTGTGATACTGATACACTAAAGACTGTGTGATACTAATACACTAAGGACTGTGTGATACTGATACATAAAAGACTGTGATACTAATACACTAAAGAGCGTGTGATACTGATACACTAAGGACTGTGTGATACTGATACACAAAAGACTGTAATACTAATACACTAAAGTGTGTAATACTAATACACTAAAGAACGTGTGATACTAATACACTAAGGACTGTGTGATACTAATACACTAAAGACTGTGTGATACTAATACGCTAAAGATCGTTTGATACTAATACACTAAAGACTGTGTGATACTAATACACTAAAGATTGTGATACTAATACACTAAAGACTGCGTGATACTAATACACTAAAGTCTGTGATACTAATACACTAAAGACTGTGTGATAATGATACACTAATGACCGTGTGATACTGATACACTAAGGACTTTGATGCTGATATACTAAAGACCGTGTGATACTAATACACTAAAGAGCGTGTGATACTGATACACTAAAGACTGTGATATGGATGCACTAAAGACTGTGTGATACTAATACACTAAAGACCTTGTGATACTGATACACTAAAGATTTTGTAATACTAATAAACTAAAGACCGAGTGATACTGATATACTAAAGACTGTGATACTGATACACTAAAACACTGTGTGATACTAATACATTAAAGACCGTGTGATCCTAATACACTAAAGACTGTGTGATACTAATACACTAAAGACCTTGTGATACTAATACACTAAAGACTGTGTGATATTAATACACTAAAGACTGCGTGATACTAATACAGTAAAGACTGTGCGATACCGATACACTAAAGACCGTGTGATACTAATACACTACAGGCTGTGTTATACGGATACAATAAAGACCGTGTGATACTGATACACTAAAGACTGTGTGATACGGATGCACTAATAGAAGATTTTACAGTTTTCTACGAAAATTATGAAAAATATATTCAAACTGGCAAGCCATAGGTTTTTTTTTTTTTAGCTTTTGTCTATTTCATAAATACGTACATTTGTTTCAAAGACGTTAAGTCACACAAGCATACGAGATTCACGATGTCTTTGGAACTTGCTTACAAAGCTCTGAACTGTATAAACAAAGCGCCATCTGATATAAGGTCATAAACTAAAGCTTAACACTTACGAGTACACGAAAGGTCACATTTTCTTTTATCCGACTATCTTTTTCATTTTCCATTTCTCCATTTCTTTTTTTCAATCAATCAATCAATCATCAATTTGCTTTAATTCTGTCTTAGTCTCGTTCCAGAGCATTACTCACCCGGGTTCTTTTATCTGTAACACTCGACGGCGTTAATATTCCAGCTCATCTCAAGTGACAATTAAAAGTTGAATCTCTGCTTAAAAGTTTACTGTATTTCGTCACCTAATTAATTTCCACATTTATCTCAACACAGCCACGTTCCTTAGCAGATTTTGAGAGCAAGTCTCGTGGCATACAGAGTTTGATTTGGTTTAATTAAGCAATGAAATCATTAAAAGTGGGCGTTTGTTTTGGTCTTCTTGAATTGCCACTGGAAATTGTCGGTAGACAGAATGGATTGTAAAACACCGATAAGAGGATTACCGTCAATTAGATGTTTTCCTTAATTCTGTTATGTTTGTCTGTAAACACTTGAATTTGCCAAGTCATCAAAAATTTGTGGAATATCTATTGCATGTTGTTGATCATAGTTACTGTTTAGACGATAATAAATTATATTTTAAAAATGAACTCTATTACCTCCCATCCCCAGATCCATAAGACACTAGTAAAGGAAAACCAGTTTTACAGACACTATCATATACAGAATACCTGTTCATAAGGACACTGGAAATCGTTAGTGCTGATTTCCTTTCTTTAACTGCAGGCAGGTTTGTTCACCATACAATCTTACCTTAACCATTTTGCTCAATAATAAAGCGACGCATTTGTATGCGCGTTTATAAAAACAAGTGTATAGCTGTTCAACTGAAATTTGTGCACAAAAGATCAACGTGAAAAACACAAAAAAAGTTCTCATTAGTATGAAACAAAAATGAACCGAGGACACTTACTTTTAGAAATCTCTCTCTCTCTCTCTCTCTCACACACACACACACACACACACACACACACACACACACACTCTTCGTAAAATATCGTTTATTGCTGTTAATCAGCAAAACAAATACAATGTTTACTTTTAGCTGAAAAAATGATGGCATACCTAACAGAGTACGGTGGGTGGAGCGATCAGACAAGGCTATTTGCTACCTTCTATTCTATCCATATCTTATTCACGCTAGCCATGTTACCCTATACACACTAGTAACTTGCGGACTTCGGTAGGTGACGAATTTTAATTCTATAACCTGTAAAATAATATTTTTCGATATTGTTTACAGTGTTATCATTTTCCAACTTATTCCAATTAAATCTTAATTCCACATCTATTCCCATTACAAGGTCTGATACATAAATATAATCCACTCAAGCAGTGTAATTTTTTTAGAAAGAAAGAAATTTGTGCCCAAGCGTTATTCCATCACAACAGCTATTACTACCTCTATCCCAACTTATATAAAGGTATGATTATTTTTATATTTATTTTTTTTTTTTAACGGAGACTAGTGGTGGAGGTTGTGGTCCGCAATGCAGTCTTATAAAGAACTAACTTGCACCTCAGATTTGCTGAGGATGGTTGGGCATTTTCTTGTTGTTGATGTTCGTTTTTATAGGTGAATGGGTGGGTGGTGATCTTTATTTAATAAATATTCTACGAAATAATTAAATATATGTACTTAAAGTTTTCAAAAATAACTTTTAACTTTTAACGGTAAGTATATTCCTCACTGTATATTATCTGAACATAATTCTTGAATTTAAATTGTTCTTTAGAAGTTTAATTGATGTTTCTAGACATCAAAATATGTTCCATTATTTTACATTATTAGGTTGGTAAAATCTACTTCAGAAAAAAATGGGAAAATAAATGAGTAATCTTATCCTTCTAAGTATCATAGTCAACCTAATTATCAAATTAATCTAAGTCAACAAATGTATTAAATAACCTACCCGAGTCACGGGCTCTGTTACATTCAAATAATACAATCAATAAAGCGTTACAATGGCCGTTCTTCATTTAAATGAAAAGCAGTCAAATGTTAGTCTCAGTTGGCCATCGCATAAAATACATCAATAAAATCTGTCTGGATTGTTAATGATCCAGGCTTCTTACATCAGATATTAATACTTCGTTCAAAATTATGTGTCAACTTGTATTAAAAAAAATAAATTGAAGTGCAGTAGAGATTTCATTTTGAAAAGTAATAATTGCATATATATATATATATATATATATATATATATATATATATATATATATATATATATATATATATATATATATATATATATATATATATATATATATCTGTGTGTGTGTGTGTGTGTGCGTGTGTGTGTGTCTTCGTTCGTAGATTTTTCATTGACGTGCAAGTGCAAGAATGAATGACTAATTCTAATGATTATACAATGTGGCAATGTTTTACTTAAGAAATTAAATGTTTGAATATGTATTTGAATCGAATATATGAAATCCTACCTAAGCGAAGAAAGTACACGACATAAGAAAGCAACAATGAATATTCAACATTTATGCGAAAGAAAATCAATTAAAAATCAATTAAATGAACTTTGTAACAAACTAAAATGGTAAATTTATGCATATAATTTAAAAAAACAATATCCAACACATGACTGAAAAATGAAATATCGAACAAAACAAATCGCCCGATCTCACGGATCATCTGCATTTGTATATCCAACATGCCACGTTTCAGACTGTATGAAAAAGGCAAACCACCAAATGGAAAGAGAATTTTATGAATTTATATGATATATAGTTGTATCTATTCAATAACACAAATCCAAATCATTCATGACTAATGTGTTTTCATGACAAATTTGGGAAAGGGGAATATCTTAAGTGTGTATTGGCCAGCTATTATGCATGTATACTTTAACAATGCGTGTAACTGAAGGAGGGTATAGTTTATTTATGTATTAAAAAAAAAAAAGATACATTAGGATTGTAAATACTATTTGTTTCATTGTTAAAGTAAATTACATTATTGTTTACGATCTGTACAATAACTCCAACTAGTTAATGTTACTTGTTGTGTAATGCAATTCCGACTTTAAATAAATTTTGTCTATGTCTATGTCTTTGTCTGGGTCTGGGTCTTTGTGTTTTTGTTTGTGTCTTTGTGTCTATGTGTCTGTCTGTGCACAATGTGTCTGTGTGGCTATGTCTGTGTCTTTGTGTCTATGTGTCCATGTCTGTGTTACTGTCACTGTCGCTGTGTATATATCACTTACTATGTCTCTGTCTGTCTCTAACTTAGCAGATAACAAAACCGCTGAAACAGCAGGTGTACGCTCTGGACCTACAAAATCTCGTGATGCGAAACAGTCCATGGATACGTATCACAAACCTACGCGTACAGAAACAAAGAAAACTTAATTTAAATAAACAATTACTTGACACCTAATTAGGTTTTAAGAAATATGCAATGTTCTCATTGCATTTTCACGTTCTTCCTCAAAAGTATGTCGTTAGTTTCTTGCGTTCTTGATAACAAATAAAAACAAAAGACATAAACACAAGAGACATGTATAGCACGTTTCAATAAACCTAGGACAAATATACATGTGTTATATATTGCCGCTAATAAGATTAACTTGAGCAGATAAAGTGAAGATAAGTATAAATAATATTTGCTGTTTCATTTTAATTGATTTTAACACACTTTTAACACATTTTTGGCTATATCAGAAAAGAAGCTAATTTGTGACGACTGAGATGATTTGAAATACCAAATTATCGATTTCTAGGACGCAGGCTTATGCGAAATTGTAAAAGAGTCTTCTCCGTTCGCGAGAAAAGCATAAATTTCGGACCGCTCCGGTGGTCTAGTGGTTAGAGCGTCCGCCTCGGATGCGGGAGGTCGTGGGTTCGATCCCCGGTCGAGTCATACCAAAGACTTACAAAAATGTTACTAACAGTTGCCTCGCTTGACGCTCAGCATTAAGAGGTTAGTGTTAGGACTGGTCGGCCTGGTGTCAGGATAATGTGACTGGGTGGGACATCATGCTACATGTCTGCAGCATGATGCCCCAGTGCTAGACATCACTATAAACTGCCACACTGCAGGCATCGTAGCGATATGACTGAAAAATTGTTAAAACTACGTTAAAAATCATAATCACATCACACATAATCACATCACATAAATTTCGTTTATGCTAGTTTAGGCATGGTCTAAACTTTAACAAAAGCAACAATAACAATAGCAACAATAACAACAAGAATAACGTGACAATACCAATAATATGACTGTCTCATCAAGGATTGTGCAAAACTCAGGATTTAAATACACTATTTTACTTTCAATTTTAATTTGTAATCGTCGATGTATTATTAATACTATCATTAGTACGTGCAATTCTTCTTCTTCTTCTTCTTAATAATAATAATAATAATAATAATAATAATAATAATAACATTATTAGTAGTAGTAGGAGGAGGAGCTGGTGGTGGTGGAAGATGATGATGACTATTATTAATTAATAATTCAGGTAAGGGGGTGCGGTGACTCAGTGGATATCACACTCGACCTGCGACCAATAAGGTGCGGGTGCGAATCCTACCATTGGATCAGCCTGAGTGGACAACCGTGGTGTGTCCTTGGGCCACTAATTATTTTACATCCAGAGAATCAGTCTATTAGGGTGGGCGGGGGAGGTGTGGAGGAGGGGAATAAAAGAGTACTAAACATTTTGATATGCACCTATTTATATATATTCAAGTGTTTGACTTGAGATGTTACTTAGTATAATGGTGTATCTAGACATAACCAGCATTCTACAATATTTTACTTTCATTAAATTCATATAAAATATTTTAAATATGGCAGAATCCACAACATGGGATGACCCTTGGGCGGGAAGGCGAACGTTTGAAACCTCTGAAATAAATCAATGACAATTAATCATTCGATCGAACATTTAACTCATACCAAAGAACATTTATATGACGGTCAATCATCATAATGATAAATCCGCGGCCCTTAAATACTTTGTTTTAACTGAACTGAGGTCTCTATTATGATATTATGATAGAAATAACAAAATATCTCAGTATCCCTTCTATCTCAATAATTTTTGTTTATAGTTATATATATGTGTGTGTGTTTGTGTGTGTGTGTGTGTATTTTCGTGCGTAATACTGCATCACTTTAGTTGCGTTTATTTTAACATGAACTCTTGGAATAATATGCGGACTTTGTAAAATTCATTCTTGGAATAAGTTTTTAACATTAATACTTTCTATTCAGTGTTTAATCTATGCCCAAAACAAAAAGGAAAACGGCTTGAAAGGCATAACACACTTGAAAATGAATCATAAATCTGTGTCAGAGTTAGAAAAAGAAAATATAGACTTAACGTCTGTTCAGAAACCTCTCATTAAATGTATGTAGAATGCAATGAAAATGTCAGTTTACTATATTTCATGTCTCACTCATCATTTACTTACCTTTTTCAAATGATTATGGATTATAATTTACTTACTTTTCAAATGATTATCGATTATAATTTACTTATCTGTTCAAACGAATATGGATCATCTAGACAGAGAAAAAAGATTATAAAGTCGGATGCCACACGACATTGAGTTGCAACATAATGCAAATATTTGTTGGATAAATGTAGATAAATCAAGTCAAGATCACTATAGAAACTGATTCTTTGGTAGCCTGTATTTTCTTTATTTCACATTCTCCCCCCCCCCCATAAATTTCATCTTTACTGCAAGAATACCCCCCCCCCTCCCCCTTTTCAATATTTTCTTTCAGTCAGCCAGATGATGAGCTGATGTCTTTCAGTGTCGGTATGTCTGCTAATTTTTCTATAGATGTAGGAATTTACAACGTGTAGCTCCGTCTGTCAGAACTGCTATCTAGACGTCCATAAGTGGTACAATATTCTTTCGTTTGAAATGGAATGCGTCTTATTAAATTTGACTTGGAGATATCAAGTTTCGATTGTAAAGTTACACAGCTAAGTAAAAATGGATCCAGGAATATGCGTCAGGTCAGCAATATTGAATGAAAGTAGATACAGGACTAATTTGTTTCCTAAAATGATGCAAGCCATTGCCATAAATTGATGTAACCACTTACCATGAAATAGATAGCAAATTGTATTTCTCTCCAAGCACGAGAAAAAGAAAACTGTCATATTTTTTTACAAGTAGCTCGCATAGCAAGAAACGCTAGCCTAAAAGTAATGTGACAATATTTTTAAAAATATTTCTTTAAAAAAAGGCACGTGTATTATTACGTTAAATTCAGACAAACAATATACGCAAACAAAACGTAAACAGAGTTCAATCTTTATTTTGTAAGTAAACGGACACCATTCTGAAAATCCATTAGCATCTAATGTCATTGTTGTAAGAAAACCGACACCCTTTATAAAATCCATTCAGCATTTAATCTTATTTTACATGTAAAGGAATACCCTATTGAAAATCCATTCGAATTTACCCTTATTTTTCCAAGAAAACAGACACCCTTTCGAAAATCCATCAGCATTTCATCTTATTTTTGTAAGAAAACGGATACCCTATTGAAAATCAATTAGCATGATATAGCTCTGTAGAAATTTTATTTCCAATCTCTGGCCTTGTCGCTCGTTAATCTAGTTTGTAATTCTTCTAAACATATGTTACTGATAATATCCTCAATTTTTGCCAAACACACTGCCTCTTGCATGGACATCTCCTTCATAAAGCTAATGAAGATGCTGATTGTATTAGAAGCTGAATTAAACAGCGCACAGCCTTTCTTGGGGTATACCTATTTTGGGATATTGTTTAGGAACTCTGCAATTATTTTCAAAGTAGACTTACTAGCTTACTAGTACTGAATTTCAAATTACTATAAACATATTCTTATTTTGTGACAAAGTAAAGGACATGCATAATAAACTCCAGTGACTCATATATATATATATATATATATATATATATATATATATATATATATATATATATATATAAAATCGCACACAAAAGTAATATCACGTCATATCCGCTATGATCATGCGATCAAAAAACATCTCTTATTAAGGTCAAACATATTTCCGAAAATCACAACCAAAATGATATTAAAAAATTGATAAGGTACCGACTATTTTTATTTATTTTTTTTTCGGTGGTGGTGGTTTGTGGTGGGGTTTGGGAAAAATTCGCTCTCAAATTGCTTAAAACATTCTTGAGTTGTAGAACTAAATAACTAAATATATTTCCATTAAATATGATGACATAATTTATGATGAGATTAAATAAAATAAACAAGGGGCCAAATAAGGGATTGACGCTCTATTGGCCGAAATGACCTTCCAAGAATTTAAGAAAAGACCATTTCTTCTTTTTAATATGCTGAAACAATCTGATGTTCTTTAACATGTTCAAATTAGATGCTTTGGTTGAAATAATGGATGTCAGATTAGGAGCATTTTCATTTATGACCAACAAGAAATCACAGGAAATATCAGTATAGAGTTGAACGAGTCGTCTTTATTGTTGACACTATTTATTGACAATTTCGTTTCATTTTCAGGAAAAAGCAAGAGTTTACAATAAATCATGGATAATTTATACGACTACTGCAATTAATAGAATCTATAGATTAATTTTATCAAACTAAAGTTATGATCTTTAGAAAAGGTGGTCCATAAAGGCAAAACGAAGTAAGCAATATAGCTGGGAGTGATACTGAGGTAATGGAAAATGTTAAATACCTTGGTCTTGTTTTCTCTATCAATGGAAAATTATCTAAAGTTCAACAAACATTGGCTGATAAAGTACCAAAGACAAAGAATATGCTTATATGTAATTTGAAAACATGTTACTTAAATTATAGTTAATGTCTGAAAAGTTTTGATATTTATTTTGTTCCATTGTTGAATTACTCATCTGAGGTACGATGTTTTTACCAGGCTTACGCTACTGAACGTGTATAATGAAGATTTCTAAAATATTTGCTAATTGCAAATGTATCTACTTCTGACGTCGGTTTATACGGTGAACATGGAAGAATCCCACTTAAATATTTAAGGCTGGTTAAGTCAGTTAAATATTGGTTTGGAATTAGAAGTTCCCCAAATATTAAACTGAGGACTGCATATAGGCAGTTATATGTTGAAAATGAATACAATAAAAGTATTAATTGGGTTACACTCCAAAAAGATAAGTTAAACAGATTTGATTTTGGTGATGTGTGGATGTTTCACGATTTTGAGAGTTACAGATTCTTTTCTATCAGACTTCATAATAAATGACAAAATTCTACCAAACTGTCTTTATATAAATATAAAAACCGACATCGGCCTCGAAAATTATTTCAAATGTTTGCTTAACAATAAAAAATCGATCCATTTTGACAAACTCAGAGTTTCTTCCCATAGTCTAACAAATGAAACTGGGAGAAAGAGCAATATAATCGATAGACGTGAAAGATATTGCATGCTCTGTGCAAGCCATGATATTGAAGATGAATATCATTTTATTTTAGGATGGCCTCTATATAGTTACTGGCTTGCGGTAAACCTAATTCGAAAATACTTCTGGAATGAACCATCCATGTATAAGCACACTGAACTGTAAACTTTTAGACATAAGAAAATGTTATGCTCACAAACAAAATTTGTTCATGAGGCGTTTAATACAAGCGATATAATATTATATCTGGAACAATATATTCCAAAGAATGTGTATATTTGTCCATCCTATCCTTTCCAGCTCTTGACGATTACCGTTTCGAGTTTATGCTTAAAGTTGTACATGTATCATTTGCTGACCACGCAGTTTTTGTAATATTTGTAATCTTTATTCTACAAGCAGGTAAATGCTTATGATAATAAACCAATGAACTATTGATTATGACTTTCCGTCTTACTCTTAGTAACTGAGTATGGATTCAGTGTGTGTGTGTGTGTGTGTGTGTGTGTGTGTGTAATACTATCATACACGTTAGAGAATTTTTAATTCGTACTCAACTGAGATTCGCCTTGCCTGCACACACCAGTCCATATTCCATCACCACTAAGCACACATCACCAAAAAAAGATGCTACTAAGTCGGTGTTATATGCACTCGTGCGTAGCAGACACACTTGCATGGCGACCTAGTAATTAATTCTCATTCCCCCAAGCCGTAAATCAAAATGGAGCAAGAAATTTTGAGCCAACAGTCCTCAGCCAAGTCACCTGTCAACAAATATTAACGGGTTTTATGGATCAAACAATTAAATAGGCATTACACAGTCAGAAAAAATAAAATAAAAAAATCTCATGCAAAACAGTGACGATATAATTAGGAAATATTAGTAACCTTGTCCCCAGGTCCGTCGCAACTTTCCGCTGGATGAAACGGCGCGCCGGGAATCGTCGCCTTTAGCGATTCCACTAGGAAAAAAAAAAAAACTCTGCCAAACGGCGCACCGAGCGGTTGCCCGCATCGCTCGCCCCTTAAGATGGCCCTACTTGCCCCTAACTTACAGTGCGAATAAAGCGACATAAACATTACATGCAAAAAACAAATGAAAAGAGGAGGGGGTCTACATGTACCTAATACTGTTTTAAAGGCCGTCTACCGTACATATTGTTTTATAGTTATAATCTACCGCTTTTGAATTTTTTTTTTTTTTTTTGTATAATTTATCGTTTTCTAAAGACAACATATAAAACTATTTTTTTGTGCCTTATATACCCACAAATAGAAACCAATAGGAACCAGTCTACTTGAGCCCGGAAATGTTTATATCGGTGCAATGATGTGTGACCGAGTAACAGACTCAAGATTTCTAACATGTGTACATAACGAGCTATTTATTGATTACCATACTGGAGAGTTCAAGGCCAGATGTGCGATGCTTTCTGAGGTGTTTTAAGTAATAATGGGATCAAAGATGGTCCATAATAATTTTGAGTCTCCGATTAAAAACGACTGACCTTTGGCAGTGGCGAAGAACAACATACTGTATCGTTGGGTGGAACAACAACAACATATAAAATCCTTTAACTGTTTCGGAAAGTGGCGGGGGGGGGG
>JAECUM010010714.1:0-56258 GCA_016617855.1 Megalonaias nervosa
GGATAACATCATTTTTGGTCTTTAATGGTGAAGCAACTCTTGGGGAGTTAGTCGATGTATTCAAGGAAGTGGGATGGCCCATAATGATATTTGGGGAAGATGGTACTGTCCCTCCTTCCCCTTGAGTTCCACTCATATGTATTCTCGACGTCTGTGTTTGAGTGCTTTGGTCCCTTCGTGCTGGTTTCCACCTCCCCTCTTCTCAGTTGTCATTTAGGGTTACTTCGTATATCTCTGTCATAAATTTTGTCCCATATCAGGAGAAGAGTGGTCCTTTTCTCCCGAGCTCTTATGCTCCAGCCGGTCGCTGCCTTCAGTCCAAGATCTTTCAGTGCACTCATGGCTGTGGCGGGAAATAATTCCATTGCTAGTGTCATGGCTAATAATACTGGTATTACTACTCACTGCGAACTCCGAATGGAATGAATGAATGAATTATTGCATTAATGTCGCATGTGAGAGTCTGGCATGCACGACCGGTTAATGCCCGCAAAGCGGGCTAATTAATTATTCGCGGGGGAAGGAAAGAGTGCCTCACCCCCAGCGCGTTAATGCACACAAAGTATGATATTTAATTCAGCCGACAGCTCGTGGGACGACAAAGTCCCAAAAGACCTGTATGGAAAGCTATCATGAGTGAGAATGGACCCAACACACACTCAATTGAATTTAATGTCTGTCTACTGTAGTATAAGACGTCTAATTAGATTGGACACTGATCTTATGACGTCAGCCCGGTTCCGTACTTACACTCTCTTCGGGGGACCTGATTTATAGACGAGTGGGAATCGGCCCCCACACTCGTCTTTTAATGTCCGAGTTGGTAAGGAGGAGAGGGACCGGGAAGGAGACACTAAACACTAGCCGGAACGTATCTGAAACGCCATATAATAATTGCTATCAAATTATGCCCAGTTGTCTACATAATGGGTGAATCTTATTATCAATTTTGTGTAAGCCACATTTGTAATTAGAGCCACGGTAATTAGTTATAAATTTTCCTATTATTTAATTTTAAATCCAAAGGTACAAAGTGAACGTATGTTCATTCAATTTAGAACTGAAAAAATGAATAGGTCTAAGAGACTAATTACTTTTTTGTGCAACCATGTTAGGACAGTTGGTTATTAATTTGGAACGGTGGATAAAAGAACAAGCTTTGTGTTTTGGTTTAGTTGAAACGGGTTTCCAAGCCAAAATGGAACCCCTGTGATAATGGGCACTTGGACAGAGCACCAAAAAGGGCTGTTTTAATTGCAGCGGCTAGAATGTACAGTGGTGATCTTCATCTTCTTTACATTAAGCAGCAGTACGTCTTTCTTCATAACATTGTACCGAGAATGTCTCATGTCCATACTGCTCAGTGAGTTTGTTCTGCTGCCTCGATTAAACTGGCTGGTGGAAGGTTTTCATATGCATCTCGGTAATACTGACTTAGGATCCTGACTTCAAATTGCCATTGTTGGGGTCTTGGTTTTCGTATTTTTAAAGATCTCCATCCTAGGTTTTTAACCGCACTGTTGAAATCGTTAGTTTTTTTTTCATCCCCAAGCGTAATTTCTAATGCTAGGTCCAGTAGTCTCCGTCTGTCAGGATCCATTTCTTCTTCCCTTGTGTTTTCTTCTTCAGTCAAGTGAGTTTCATTTTCTTTTTCGCTGGTAGAGGAATATGAGTCAGACGTGTCTTTAGTTGCCGCTGCATAACTGGTAAATAGACTGTGGTGGAGCCATTTGATGTGCCACTGGTCTAATTATGAGTTGTTGTTGTTATTGTTGTAATTCAGGTTGTTTTGCTGTAGTTACTGCAGTTGCGGTTGTTGTTAAATTTTCTTTCTGTTGATTTGCTGCTATTTCTCTGCTTGTTGTTGTCGTTGTTGCAGTTGTTTGTTTGGTGGTAGTTTTGGCCCTTCTGCTGAATCTGTTGATGTCTGTGTAGTTGTTTTAGGAAATATTGTTGTTATTTCCTTTTGATTTTCCTTTGCAAGTGCCTCAGTTTGCTCCCTTCTTAATGTAGCTAACGTAGCTCCAATGCTTCTTCGAAGCTCATTAGGCGAAGATAGTTGGTCCCCCTTTACCATGCTGGACTGCGCAGCTTGTGTTGACAGTGTGGGAGCAGAAATTATAACTGGAGAAGTTGTAGTTGTACTACCCATTGTCTGCGGACTTCGGGGTTTGCGTACACTCCTGTTATTTACTGGTCTTCTATTGTTTCCTTCTGGGATGTTTACTCTCCAATTTATTTTGTTTGCTTCCCAGATTAATAGAAACGTAGTTCTTTGTACTTGGGCCCTAAGGCTCCAGTTGTTGCCAATCGTAGACCAAGGCCTAGGATTGCATTCATGGCTTGCTCTGGTATCAGCACTTCCATGGCTAACTCTTGTGTTGTGTATGTGTTGCTTCTTCCTTTGCTAGTTGAGACTCCGAATGGAATGTTGTTATTATTTGTTGGGTTTACGTCGCATTCGCTCATTCGGGCATGCGCGACGGGTAAATGCCCACACCGTGGGCTAAGTAGTTATTCGCTGGGGAAGGAAAAAGTGCCACATCCCCCAGCACATTTATGCACACACCATGTGCTGTTTAATTCAGCAGACAAGTCGTGGGACAATAAAGTTCCAAAAGACCTGTATGGAAGGCTGTTATCATGAATGGGAATGGACCAAACACACACTCGTGCTAATATTTAAGGTGTCTACCTCAGCAGAATGAAACCTCGAGCGTGACTGGACACAGCTCTATTGACGTCACCCCAGTTCTGTGCGTACACGCTCATCGGGGCACATGGTTTCTGGACGAGTGGAATCGGCCCACACACTCGTTTTTTTGAATGTCCGAAGTGAAAAGGAAGGAAGGGACTCGGAGGGATACGCCAAACATCGACCGGAACGCACCTGAAACGCATGGACCTACTTTATATCAATTTTTTCCCAGTTACATAATTATTGGGATTCCTTATATATCCAATTCTGTGTTAACCACAGTTGTAATTAGTGTCATGCAATATTTATGTAGACTAAAATTTTCCTATTTCCTAACTAACCAATTATTCGAGTACATAGTGTACATATTTCACTTCCTTAGACTTTCTATTCTAATTTGTCTAAGCGACATTAAAAAGTTTTGTCAGTATTAGGACGATAGGTTATGAATTTTGAACCGTGGATAGAAAGTCTTATTTGGTTAATGAGTATTATCGAATCGGGATTTCAAGCAAACTGATATCCCTTAATACGAGGCAGTTTGTTTAGTAGCCCTAAGAAGGGCATTTCTTTTTAAGTCGGCGGGTTAAAGGTATCGCGGCTGTTCTCTTCTTCCCAGATTTCTGCAGGAAATGCACGAAGTGTTTATAGATATACCTCTTAACCCTTACAAACGCACACGCACCAGAGTAGGGGGAAGTGGGTTTTGTTTTTGTTAGGAAAAACAGACACAGACACACACACAGAGACACACAGACACACACACACACACACACACACACACACACACACACTACCATGCAAACAAAACTAGTTATGGCAATTGAGTAGTATCTCTTTTCTAGAGATCTGGGTAGCCCTGAGAAAAAGCTGTTTTGTTTTTTGATTTTTATGGCAATCTCTTAACGTCTGCGAGGATTACTCGCTGCAGGCTTTCCTACGGGATAAGGTCTACTTCGGCGGAAGGAGAACTAGAACTCTTTGGTATCCACCCTACAATCCACAAAACCTCTCTCTTTTTCCTGATGTTGTTGTTGCTGTTTCTGTTGTCTCTGCTATTTCTGCAGCCAGTACTTCTCTGTCCACCCTCCTTGCTCCTTATTAATTTGTTCTCTAAAAACCTCTTCTATTAGGTCTTGTGCCACTTTTATCATTCTAACATTCTCTATCTCTAAAGGCTTCTGCATCATGTTCTGCCTGACACAATGTAAATGTACGAGGGTTTCATTCAGTTGGGCTAATATCGAAGGTGTGTTACTAGTTGACGAGTCAACAATGGATGGTCAGACTGTTAATGATGATGATCTTGAATCGCCCATCAGGCATGCACGACTGGTTAATACAATCATTGTAAGTTTATTAATTGATCGTGGGGGTATGGGTGGTAAGGAACCTCAACCCCTCGCCGCTTTAATGTGTGCATAACACACTAATAGATTTCAACGTCCAGGCGTGGCAGGGAAGGGAAGGGAAGGAGTTGGTAAGGGAGCCGCTCGTTAACATCCCGGTTTGTTTTCGATCCTTGTTTTCCATCGAGATATTCAACATACTCAAATTCTGTTGTTGAGTCATCGGTTGGTATAGGTAATTTTTGACAGACATTCTTTATCTGTTATTGTTAAACAAAAATTAGAACGCCTCAATATCTGGTCAAATGCTAGATCTCCGAGGTCTAGTGTTAGTTACTCATTTTCTAATAATTTCTTAGGCTTGTGGAGATAGCAGTTTTTTGTTTTTATTAATGCCCTAGTAGTTTCTGATGTTGGTGATATTTCAGAAATTGCTTGTTCCATATCCCTGTCGCTTGGCACCGACGCCGTTGGCAGACCACTTTGTGGTCCGCCCTTAATTTTATCTACGATCTTCTGTCCAACAGCTGAACCTGCCGCAGATAAGGCTGCTGTGGCAAAAAGCTTTTGTTGCGTCTAGCGCAATAGGTGCTACTTTATTTGCAGTTCCAGTTATATTTTCAATTATTTTAGAGAATATATTTCCAAAGAAACCTCCTACGTTATTTCTGTGATAAATTTTCGTTGTTTCATTTTGTTATACAAAACTCTCTGATAAATTTGACTTTGGTGAGCTAGCTCACTGTGGTCAGCATATCTGACTAAGCAGAGCTCACACCTCACTGCGAACTCAGGTGCAGATAATGCTATATTTCGTTATTGAGATTTGGCTTTCGGCCGGATTGATCAGTGTCATCGTGATAGAAGATATTTGATTTTCAACACTAACATGATAGTAGATTATCTTGGATTTACTTGCATTAGTGATCCAGGTGGTACATCTGGACTTAAAGAATAAATAGTTTGACATTGGCTACTACGTGCTGTATACTACCAGCTGGCAATAAAGCAGTTTATTAAAATTGTATTTAGTTCTATTATATCCACGGGTAACTCAACCTCGTACGAAATTGAAGCACTTTGCGATTCAGAACCGTATTGTTTTCGAGCAAATCCTAATAACGGCCCGATGTTATTTGTGGTTCTGAAATCAACAATAAAACCGTTTTTCAAAGTGATTTTGGCATGCAGTTTGTTATAGTTTGGAATGAGCTCAAAATTAACTGATGCGGATTCAACTTTAGTTGTAATCAATAACTTTATTGCTTTATTTAGATCTGTAACGTTATAAGCGCCTTGCGATATCTTGACAGAAGTCCAAGCCCGGCCAACTGGCTGGATTGATTGAAATGTAAACTCGTCATTCAAATTAGTTCTGATTTTTGTCATAGCATGCCAAGCAGTAGCAGAAACTAGTCCTATTTTATATTGCGTTCCTGGGTCAAGTTCGATTGATGGATTATAAAATAACAGAAATGTTTGCACTCTCCGCCATAGTCTCTGATGAATCAAGCAGTAACATTGTTGATAACATTCCTATTTTATTTGATAAATAAAACTGAACTGCTAGCAGGGTGTCCTTTGCGGTTAGCGAATAAGATCGTTGTGTAAAATATAATATTCGTCAGATGTTAGATACCGTTTGATCTGAGATTATCGAAAATTTCAACTATTTTGTTGCCGATTTCTGTGCTCGTATTTTTGGTCTCCTTTGATGCTATTAATAACATCAGTCGATCAACTATTTCAGCTTCAGAGTTATAGATCTTGACACCTTTACCTTCTATTTCCGGTTTTTTCTCTGGAAGACGTTTATCACGCCTTTTATCAGTATCCTTAATTAGCTGATAAAATGTCCATTGAGCTAGGTAACTGCATTACATTTTCCGTTGCGCGATAGTGAAAAATTAGAATTTATCTTATTTCTCTCTGCATTGCTTAGCGGAATGTCATTAAAGACAATTATTTTATGCTCATCAGAATCTAGCTCAGCAATTGGAATTAAATCTTCGGATTATTTTATGATAAATATATCATCGCCCACGCCAAGTTCATTTTTTAGTTTTTTGTTATATTCGCTAAGTAGCTCGTATTTATCCTGCTGTGGATTGATCGTATAGATATAAACTCAATCGTTTTTGAAGAAGTCGTTAAGTAATAAATTCATCAGAAGATTAGTTTTGCCCGATATAGTTCGTCCTACTATCAAATAATGGCGGCCCGGTAGATCGTACTTATGTTGATGTATGATTAAGCGCTTCCGTGTCAAAGGTGAATATGCTCATTCTGTACCAGGTATTCATACAATTTTATCTCGCAGTAAGAATAAGAATCAGCTATTACACAAAATTTGGTACGTTAATCGACAGATCAACAGAAGAATAAACTACAACCACTACGGCTGGTGTAGATTTAACAAATTTAACAAATTATCTCAAAAAATCTGGAGATACAATGACAGGTAACTTAAATATGTCAGGTCAGCGGGTGCTAGACCTTGAAACAACATATCAAACAATCAACCCACATAACTCACAAGCCGTAAGCTTTGCACAACTTAGCACGGTCAGTAATAGTAAGTTGTCAATAATTGGTGGAAAGATGACCGGAAATATCAACATGAGCAAAAAGTGTAAATCTTGAGACTGGGTATCCCCCTTCTAATATGAATAACTCAAAATCGGTAAGTTACGCACAACTTAGCGTGGTCCATAATAATAAGTTGCCACTAGCTGGTGAGACGATGACTGGAAATATAGATATGAGAGGGAAATTAATATTTAATACTCAACTTGATAACACAACTTTGACTAATAACGATTGAGTAACAAATGTCAACTTTGTCAAGGATAATTTTGTGATAAAATCCGGGCGACACTGTGATGGGAAATGTGGATATCGGATCGAATAAGATAACAACTACGGCAATTCCATCAGCAACATCAGATTTAACAAATAAAAATTACGTCGACGATTTGATACCAGGGAATATTACATCACGAGTAGCAAAATCCAGTGATACGATGACAGGTATGTTAAGCATGGGCTCGAATAAAATAACAACGACCTATAATCCAGTCGACCCATTTAATCTTACAAATAAAGTTTATGTTGACACTGAGATAAGTACAGCATCGGTAAGTACAATTACTTCTGCAGATGCTAATTATCTTTAAACAATCCGGACGCACAAATACAGGTGCGATCGATATGGATGCCAATAAGATAACTTCTACGTATGTACCTGTTTCTGCATTTGATTTTGTCAATAAATAGTAAGTTGATAGTGTTAGCCAATCACAGGCGATTGGTGGTAGTACAAAACGAGTTAAAAGTAATGTCGGTCATATTCCTCATGTTAGATATAACAGTTGGGGTTTTGTTGTAACAGCATCAAATTATTGGAAAATAAGCCAGATAATGCATTTGCTTTTAGCATCGATATGTCCGTCGAGTTAGAGTGTGTCACATAAGGAGAAATAAGTAACTTTTGGATCAAAATACACTGTCCAGAGGCCGTAGCAATATGGAAATTTCAAATACGAGGTCGACTAAATGCAAATCTCGGAAGTATTTATAACTTTGGATTAGAAGGATCTAATGATAATTCAACATGGAATACGCTGTATAATATAATAAGTGGTCATTTTACTACTTCTCGGCAATTTGCACTTTATCCTGAATTTACCACAAACAAGTACTCGCATTTCCAGATTTATGTTATCAGCGTTAGAGGTCCTTACCCAGGTTTGTCTATGTTTCAGATATATACACTAGATGACCTAGTATAGGTCTGGCGTGCTAGCAATCTGTGATTTAATGTGATTGCAATACATAATGTCTATTTATCCTCCATCGATGAGAGTCGCAAAAGAATTTTATAATTTTATACTAAACCCTAAAACGGAGATCGAAATAGCTGATTTTGATTCGCTAGACCCAGAAAGTGTTGAGGAAGCAAGAGCGGTGAATATAATTGCTCGAATGAAAACACTAACTTTAGAGCCACCTGGTTTAAATGACAGCGATAACTTTGCTAGAGTTTCAGGAATGAGAGGCCTTCAACTGAGATACGCGATCAGAGACTCTGATAATTAGCAAATATTGTCCTGTAAGTGACCTAAAACAACGTAGGTTAAAAGCTGAAAAGTTTTTGATAAATACACTGCTTGAGCTAAATAAAGAAAATGTCGTGACGATTGACAGATCTAATCTTATAAAAACAAAATTTCATGATGATAAGAAACCAGAGCAAGAGCGACTAAAGAAGATTTACGACGAGCTTGACAAACTAGCAGAAAACAAAAAAAGTGTCTTAAAAATCGTATGCTTAAAGACATTTGTTAATTGTCGAATATTTCGTGTGCTTGATATGGACTACTATGACAAAAAGGTGCTGTTAGAAATAGTAGATAATAGTACTGACACTAACCTGCTAACAACAGCATATCCAGTTCTAATAGACTTTCTCACCGGCGACAAATAAAAGTATGACATATATCACATTAATGCCGCACTAAACGCAGCATCAGAAACTGAATCTAGAATTGAGTTATATGATGATGTCGAACGAGACATATTCTATCAGGAGGTTATAACTGTAAAACCTGGTATTGATGAAGATTATGAAATACATAATAGTAATAAAAACATTGCGTTGAAAAACTGTGAAAAGGGAAACTGGAAAGTTACTGACAGAATCAAAATACAGAAATATCAAAGAGTTGATTGCTGGATACCTAAACCTACACACCATAGATACAGAGCAAGCAGTTATTCACGGTCTTTTAAGTTTTGCAACAGCATATGCAATTCTCAGGCAGCATCTAGTACTTAAATATTTTAAGCTGGGGCAGTTATGTTATGTTGTTAGTTATATCGACGAAACAGAATATATTTACCCTGATAGAGTCAATGATATTACTGAAATACCAATAAATTTTGACATTTTCGTCTTCCGATCGTAAAGTCTTAACAGATATTATGATATCTCATCTGAGGTATATGATAAGTAAAGAAACTTTCTTGCTAATCCTGTTAATAAAAAATTCAGTGCTCTGATCGATAAGATTTCCGCAGAAAATGCCTCCACTACAGCAATTGAAATAATAACTGAGGCAGTTTCATAATGACAAGAAAAGAAATAATCGACTTCAACATACTTCATCTGGTCTCCAAGACAACGATAGAGACGAGCTCATCAAATACTTTAAATATTATCATAAAAAACTTTACTGTGTCAGGCAAGCAAGAAAATTTTATAGTAAAATAATAAGCGTGCTGAATAATATTCCAATTATATTAACAACGAGTGCAATTACTTCAGTGGGAGGAACATTAAATCCATTATTGTTGATAGTGCCAGGAGTAGGTATTGTGTTATCAGCGGAGAATAAAAAGATCGGACCAAAATACGAGGACAAAACTACGTTTTGTAAAATAGCAATAGAGACTTATAATAAAATCCTTAATCAACTTCGAGCTTATCTCAGAGTTGAAAAGTTGATAAATGTTAGATCTGATACAGGAACTGCGAGTCAAAGACGATTTGCTTGTTGATATGATACCAAACAGAGTTGCGAAATACGAAAAACGATACTCAGCAAATTTTGTGTGAAATGTGAAATATGGAAGATGTTGCAGTGGAAGATACCACGTTAAAGATGAAAAGAATTCTTTTCCGAGGTAAGCACATGACGATTATGCTAGGCAATGAAAAGTCCAGCACTTATTTCAAACAGGGAAATACGATGAAGTTGTATCCGATTCGCACAGAAAATTCAGATTATTTTAGTAAGCTTACCTGGGTTACAGACTCACTTTCTGATGCTGTTGATAATCTTTCTAATCCAATATCACAAGACAAATACACAAAGATGACGAAATGAAAAGTGTTATGTCGGTAAATCAATAGTCTGACATGGAAATTTATCAAAATGCTAGAACATGGCTCTCTCATTAGCGGTAAGATTAATCTGTACTTGTTTCGTCAGGATGATGAAAGTTATATAATAGCGAAAGCTGAAATTTTAAAAATATTTCGGCAATTGGCTATGTAAAAATATTCATCAGAACCGCCATTGTGAAATCAGACGATCGCTAATGATCTAAAGTTTATACGAGACTATCCTTAGAGCGAGCGTTGTCAAACATAAAATAATCGATTTTATTGTAAATCCTAGCGAGTTACTAATAGCGCATTAATAGGAGATAGACATGTGACATGGAAAAACCCTACTTGTTAGGAATAGTGATTTTGTGTCAAATATAAATATAAATCGCTAGCGATTTCAAATAAAAACCGCAGTAGTTAGCTTAAAGGGGCGTATCTAAGCCAAACCCTATTTTGAATGACGACGATGATGATTAAGTGATGGATCCTTGACAGGTAATCAATATTGAAATCGACGTTGATGCCTCAATAAAGTTGTTTTCGTATTTTGTTTAGACTAACATGGGGGGGGGGGGCTTTGGCGGGGGGTAATCATGCTGTCGTCGTAATAAAAAAGAGGGGTTTGGCTGAGATACCCCCTTTAAGCTAACTACTGCTAAGTCAATTGCATGCATCCGCAGTATGACGCAGGAAGGCAGGTCCATTTTTCTCAATTAGTGTAGGGTCCGCCGTATGCGCACCGGGATAACACCACACCCTATCCAGCTTTTCCCACACTTCTTGATTATCTGGCCTGCCCCCCTCCCAAGGCCCCTGTGTCGCACATAAATGACTTGTCAGTATATTCTTTTAAGACATTATAAAAGGTACTTATATGTTGCTGTATTTTCCTATTGATTTCAGAAACGTTCTAATATTTCTATAAGAATGTATAACTTTACAATTGCATTGCTTGATGATATCAGGTACATACAGGGGAATTAATAAATCCCTGTTTTTCCTGTAGGGTTATTCTTTGGGTATTATAATACGGGCATATATTAAAAATATGTAAAAGGTCTTCTATTTGAGATCAATGAGGGCAGTTAGAATTTCCAGCGTTGTTTTGCCTAATATATTTACCTAGGCTAGTGACCAATAACGATTTCCCAGTTTTAATTCTATTATTCCTTGATCTCTAATGTTTTCTAACTTTGGGGTTTTGATGCTGCTTGTCACCTGTTTTTGGATTTCAAAAAGAGATCTTCCTTTCTGGCTCGTTTCCCATTCCTTATGTCATATTTGATTGATCTTATTTTTAATTTGACTATATAATTCGAGCATACTATAGTTCAGTTCGATTATGGTTTCATTCATTAGGTATTCGTTTGCTTTCAGATCGCGTTTATCGTTTCCATGTACTAGGTTGATGTGAGATGGTACCCAAATGAATTCTAGAGTATGCCCTTTATCCTTTACATTATGTAGTAGTTATTGTGATATCTGTAGAAAATTGTTTCTACTTTTGGAATTACCTTCTCTAATGATCTTAGTACACTTAGAGAGGCTGTGATTATGAGATGGTTTATAGTTGGTGAATCCGTTAGTTTGTTAATCAATTTAAGTGCTTCAATTATTGCCCAAAATTCGGCTGTGTAGATGGAGCTACCGTCAGATAGTCTGCTTCTGAATTCTGTTTTAATAATTGGTATGACTACTGCTGCTGCGGTTCGATTTATGTCTACTGATTTAGATCCGTCTGTATAAATAATGTTATAGCAATGGTATTTTCGATCTATTATACTTTTGATGTCTGCTAGAATTGATACAGCATTTTCTTGCTTATTTCCCATATTTAATACTTGTAAATTCATAATAGGTGGATTTTTCTCCATGGAGTCGGATCTATATATGTTAATTGATTTATTGTAGGTTGGATAGTTGTAACTCCTTTTGTAATTCATGGATATGTTTCCCCCCAGGTATGTAGGGTACCAATATTTTGCTAAAGGCTTTGTTGAATCTTTGTATGGATTTTTCCCGGGGTGGTTGTTGTTATGGATTGAGATCCTTATTGCGTATCATAGCAATTGCTCGTCGTTTCCCCTGTTAGCATTTGAAGTTCTTCCCTCGAGGTGTGTTTTTAACGATCCTGTGCATAATCTGAGAGCATGGTATTGAATGCTGTCTAATCTTTTAAGTAGTGATGGGCTTGCCGAGTTGTAGACCTGAGACCCATTGACTAATTTTGATCTATTAAAGCTTTATATGGTTTAAGAAGTGTGTTTTTATCAGCACCCCAGGTTGTACCCTTTATATTTTCGAGTAAATTTAGATCCTGATTATACCTTCTAATTAAACCCTGTATATGATTTTTCCAATTTAAATGTTCATCTAGTAATATTCCTAAAAATCTCGTTACTTTGACGAATTGCGTTTGGGAGGTTTGTAATTTTAAGATTGAATATTTTTTTTTATTGTTTCGTATTGAGGGCGAGAAAAGCATTCCCACTGTTTTTTTTGGTCGAAATTTGGAATCCCCATTTATCAGCCCAATCCCCAATTGCATTGAGGTTAGCTTGAATTTCGCTAATAATTTTATAATTTTCCGGAATTCCCTGTCTCCAAATTCCACTGTCATCAGCGAATTGCGAAAAGATCAATTTATTTGAATCAATGGATTTGCCAAGGTCATTAATCATAATATTAAACAGGGTGAGACTGATAACACTTCCTTGTGGGGTTCTATTATCCAGTTTAAATGTATCTTAATATTGATTTCCTATTCTTGTTTTAATTTGTCAATCTGTTAATAAGTTGGCAATCCATTTATGCATTCGTCCCGAGATTCCATACTGATTAAGTTTCTCAATGAATCCCTTGATCTAGACTAAATCAAATGCTTTTTCTAAATCTGAAAATATAGCAACTAATTATCTATCGCATTTACGTTCGGAATTGAATGCCAATTTAATACTAGTTTCTAAACGGATTAGTTGATCAATAGTTGCTCTTTTATTTCTAAATCTACATTGATTGGTTGTAATAAGATTGTTTTTTTTTCTTTTTTCTAGGTGATATTTGAGTCTGTTATTCATCATTATTTCCATAATTTTACATATATTATTGGTAAGGGAGATTGGTCTATATGAATTAAGGTTTGAAGAATCTTTTCCTGGTTTTGGTACTGCTATAATTACTGCCCGCTTCCAAATAGGCGGAATATATTTCCTGTAATCCAGATTTGGTTAGATAGATCTAATAAAATTATTTCCACATTTTCATTTAAGTTTTTATAAATTTCGTAACCCAATTGATCTTCTCCGGGTTTCCTGAGTTTGATTAATATTCATTGCACAACCTACGATAACCCTCCGTAGCCGAGACATTCTTTTGACTCTCGACACTGCTAGATAAACTATTTGACTATTCGATCCGATCATCAACAATCTAGATATTTGTATCGGAAATAGTTAACCCTTGTGACGAATGAATCGTTATAGAATATCCTAGAGTCCATGGAGATTTATTCATCGTTAACGCGCTCTCAACAGCGCTCGCAGGAACAACAACAATATCATTTCATACAAGTTTTTGTTTCTCATTAACTCCAGGAATCTCAACTTCAATATTTTGACTGAGCAGCAGGGAGGGTGAATCTTACAACTTTTTTAGGAGGGTTATTTTTGAAAAATAAATCTTCCTACAAAAATGAAAGCACAGACGTCAATAACGTCAATCCGAAGCCGCTAACCGACCGAGACGCCTCTAATTGGGTTAGCTCATTTTGTTACTTTATTTTTGACGCTTGTGTTTTCGGTTTTGATGGTTGTTTGTTTACCCGTCGGACACTCACTCTTTGTCGTCGCCCTCCCTGCTGCTGTCTCTCAACCAAAAATTTTATTAAGACATATACGATATCTCGACCGAGGATCATGTCAATTTATCGTGATAAATCCGTGTGGGGTAGCTTGAGCTTTTGAAGAAAAAAACTCTGAATTTAATCATATCCATATCCCCTGAACACCAGGTCTGATGAATGTTTCGCAGAGTATGTGTATCGACTCCATTAAACACAACTAAAATATTACAATTATCTCTAATCACTTTAGGTATTTGTGTATATCGCTGAGTAGCATAAATTACATCAGTATTTTTGTGTCTACCTCTGGAAAATATCCGAGCTGGATTTGATTGTTTGTCCAGCATCAGATCGTCATATGCTACTAGATTATTAATAAATCCATCGAGGTCATCTACACATGGGGCTTCATCAATATAGGTGATAAAATCAATAATATCATTATCGTCTTCATCCTACGACGTCGCTTCTTCATTAAAATCTTTAAGCACATCGTAGCGTCTCTGATCATCTACAGATGGTGCCACTAAATACAATTTATCCCACTTGAGGGATCTCATTATCAGATTAAGCAACAATTGCATCTTACCAGACCCAGATGGACTTATTATAATTGCTCTGATAGAATTTGGAAACGCTGGATGATGCTTGATTGGTTCTTGCTTTTGTGTCGCTGAGAAGTCAATGATATCCATGTTGTAGAAATATAATAAATAATATGGATTTATATTGTGTTCGATGCAGAGCATCCACCCCCACCATTGGATTAGCAACAGTAATAACGAAAAATAAAAAGCGTGTACTTACAGGCAAGTGTGTAAAATGTGGCACAAGCAAATACAGATTTGTTTCTTCTCGTACGAAGACAGGTGGTGATATGGCTGCTTCACTGGGAAAATTACCAGGGACTCCATGGGCTAAATGCACAGGAGAAGAACATCTTCCTGGATATAATTATTGTGGTCCTGGAACCCGACTTGATATCCGACTTGACGAACGAGACCAACCAAAACCTGGAGAGTATCCATTTCATGATGTCGAGTATAAAAATCCGGATTTACAACAGCGACATATTGTAGATGTGAAGTAGATACACACGTTAAAATCTCTAAAAATAAATCTATCAGAGAATCACTAGCTGCTTGGTTGGTAAGATCTGCAATGAAAGGTAAACTAGTGCTAGGGGCTGGTAATTAATCATAGATACTATTATAATGGTGTCAATTTATTATATCCAGAGAGGATATTGGAGGGATAGAGCAGCGATTAACAAACTTGCTGATGAAGCAAATATCACACGTTATGTTGCTGCAATTCGGTTAGCACGACAGGCAATATGGCAAATTTATCTACCACCACCTAAACAAATTCAGTATGCACATTTTGATGTCAGCGCTCCCAGTGAAGTTCATCAAGCAGATATTTTGTTTCTACCACATGATACTATTAAAACCCGTAGACGTCAATCGCGCACATACAAATATGCGCTAACTGTCCTTGACGTTGAAAGTATATATAAAGACGCAGAACCACCATCAACAAAAACAGCAACTGAAGTTGCATGTGCTTTTGAACGAATTTATCAACGAGGACCCTTGCGATGGCCACAGCTACTACAGGTAGATCCTGGCAAAAACTTTCTTGGTGCAGTAACGTCGACGATGAAAAAACATAACGTCAAAATCAGACGAGGATATACCGCAATTCATCGCGATCAGCCAATCGTTGAGAGCATCAAGATTGGGAGAAGTAGCAATAATAAATATTTGCTTTGATATGTCACTGTCACTGGCACATGAAACTTTGCAACAAAAATCTGTCCAGTAGCCCTTAAGCTCTTGCTAAGCACTTTTCTTATAAGGAGATATGTCTATTTGACCTTAGTTATTTCATCTTATGCATAAAAGGGGATGGATTGTAAAACCATATACTTCCAATTCCGATTCTCTCCACGTATAGGCCTGTTTATTTCTGGAATCATAAGTCTGTATTTTTTTTTTTTATCAATTCACTAATTCCATCAAATTAGTTCTTTGGGTTATTTCTTGTAAAACTTGTACAAATATGTACATTCAAATTTTCAATCAATTCATAAATGTTATATAAATACAAAACAGTATTTTACACATTTTCAGATGGACTTGTGATTATTACTTATTTTTATATCATTTTCAATAGTTTTGCAACAGAGATAATTTAATACAATGAATGAGTACATGTTCTTTTTATTATTAATATACAGCATCATGTCTGGTTTATTGAGAGTGGTACGAAAATCACACAAAAACGTCACATGGTCAGTTTGCAATATAGATCTAGCATTATCCAATGAGGCAGCAATTTCATAAGCAGCAGAGAGGGTGAACAGACTATTTGCTCGAGTCCTTAATTATGAAAAATAGTGTTTCCTACAAAAGCTGAAAATACAGATCAATAACGTCAAACTGAAGCCTCTAACCGACCGAGATTTCTCTACTTGGGTTAGCTCATTTTGTTACTTTATCGGTGACGTTTTGTTTTCATTTTTTTATGCGTATTTGTTTACGTATCCGGACACGTACTGTTAGTCGTCACTCTCTCTGCTGCTGTAAATTAAATCATCGTTATATCAATAATGGAATCTCATACAGCTAGATTAGCTCGAGAGCGACTAGAGGCAATTAAGAAGTATCTCCCCGTCCGTGATTCTGTCAAACAAAAATTACAAGCGCGTCAGGAGTCTCAGGTGGAATTTGTAGAAAGTGCAGAACAATTATTTAAACCAATTGTCGAACCAACAAAGAAAATTGTTATAGCAACTGAGGCAACACAAAAAGCTCTTGAAACATTACCTGTTGATATTGCTGGCCGTATTCAAGCAGCTCAACCACCATCCGTTCAACCTCCTCAACCACCACCTGAAGAACACAAACTCAGCCAAGAATCAGAACTTATATAGCAGAAACATTTACGGAGGAAGGTATTGCAGCTATCAAGGATCCAAACCAATTACTTGATATTGCCGCGTTTGGATATCGTAATAGAAATAAGTATGTAAAACCAGAATATGTTAAAACTCTAAAAGCTGCCGATTGGATGAGGGATGTATATCACATTCATACTAATACTCCGCAAATCAGCTCTTATGAAGATGTTAGAGATTTTAATATTTTTATCCAGACAGTAAATGAGCGTATGGAACAACTAATACAAGGAAGGAGGAAAATAGAGGAAGAAATGAAGCTGCAACTTGAAGAAGCTAAACAATTAAGGAAACAAAAAGAAAAAAAATGAAGTCGAAACTTGAGAGGTTGAATAAACAAGGAAACAAAAAGAAGAGGAATATTTAGAATCTGAAGATATCAGACGAAGGAGGGAATCATGTTCACCAAGCGAAAAAGAAACAACTGGAAGTGGTCTTGTTGCTAGAGGAAGTGGTCTTATTACTCAATGTCCCAATAACATCCTTGCCGATGTTAAACGACTAGAAATTCTGATTGGCGGAAACGAGCTGGTAATAATTCCCCAGAAATCATTAATGAAGCAGCTGCTATTTGTCAGAGATTATTTACAGGCGGTATCATGGATATTAATGTGTATCGGTCCCTCATTAATAAAATCGCCGATGGTTATTTCAGTGATTAAAGAAACAATATAAAATAAGATGATTATACATAATGCTCAACAAGGACCGACCATGATCACGGTGATAAATTCGAGATTACCAACCTATAAAGCAATCTACGGGGATGGACTCGGTGATGTTGTTCAGGGTCTATTTAGAAGGATAGCCCCAAAAGCAATACCGATTGCAAAGCAACTGGGAATGGAAGCTATTGACGTTGTTCGCGATAAAGGTATTGGTGTTATTGGTGATGTTGCTAGTAAAGCATTCTCAGCAATCAAGGATAGACTAGCACGATTAAGAAGACGAAAACCTCAGCCAGTAAAATTACTCAGCACTGATGTGATGCCTGCAAATGTTAGTAAAATAATAAATCAAGCTGCAAATCAAAAACTAGCAGAGTTAGCTGGTGTACCCATGTCAGAAAAAGAAAAAAAAAAATATAACTGCTAGTCTAATAGCGGGGAGTGGTCTTCGTGTTAGACGATAGTAAGTATAATAAAGATGTTTAAACGTGTATCTGATCGCGCATTTGACATGGATGAGCCAGTTCTCAAGGATGAATCTGTGCGCGATTATCAATATTATTCTACTGATGCACAACAGCCAAATCAGCGTGGGCGAATTGAGCTGCAAGTTCAGGACACAAGCAGATATTTCTTACTCGCTGAAGCATTTATTGAAGTAGAAGGTGAAATTCTAAAAACAGATAATACTGAATTTGCAGCTGGTTTTAGAGTTGGTTTTGTCAATAATGGCATAATGGCGTTGTTCGACAGCTCTACGTACGTGATTGACGGAAAATGTATTGAATCAATTCAAAAAGACGTCGACGTTGCCACAACGATATTAGGTCTAGCAAGAAACAGCGATGATTATTCAAGATCAGCTGGTCCGGCAATAATTGTTACCAAGGACACTTCTAACCACTCTGTCAACAGACAGAATCTTTTGGTACAAACACCGCGTGATACTGCAGTTGACCCACAACCAGATGGAATGATACCCCAACCCGGCGTTGCATTTTCGATATTACAGAGTGCTAATCCAGAATTCAACTTAGGATTCGCAGCACGTCGATCAAGGCTGAAAGATGGAAGTAGAAGATTTTCATGTGTAATTCCACTGTCACATATCTTTGGATTTTGCAGAAATGTCAGAAAGGTTATTTTCGGAGCCAAGCATACAGTTGTACTCGTACGAAAGGCTACAGATGATAATGCAATATGGCGATCTGTTGGTGCTGCTGGTGATGTAGGTAAAATAATTCTGACAAAACTTTCATTGTGGATGCCAACAATGACTCCAACAATACCTGAAGAAGAACGTTTACTCTCTTTTATGAGTCAAGGTGGTAAATCAATGCTATCATGGTTGACGATGACCACAGATAGTGTTCAAAGTACAATTAATGGTTTATTCACATGGCATATAGCATCACAGCAAGGTGTCTTTGCACCGCGATATATATTGGTTGTTTTCCAAGATGCTGCACGAGTTGATTCACAAACAGAACGTATAATGATATTTCACAAACTTGGTGTTACTGAGGTTTCACTGAGAATAAATGAACATCAAGAACCAGCTGAGGATATATTATTAAATTTTGATCAAAATCATGTGCATATCATTGTTTAATGTCATTTATGGGACGTGATCAAAATGTTGATTCTGGTTTACAAATATCACAGCTAGATTTTACAACTCTGTATCCGATCTATTACTTTTCGCTGGAACACTTGGATTTATTTAGGCAATCTGTCGTTGATATACACTTTCGAGCTCGTGTTACAAGAGGAGCTATTGCTAATTATAAAGCAACAGCTGTTATACTCAGTGACAAAACAATGGTACTTGAAGGTATTGGTGGACGAATGAGAGTTATTGATGCCCCCGTAGAAAACACGTAATTAGATCACTCATGATACTTATAATGTCATATCATCATGTTAGTGTTACTCTGACTCCTGGTTAGATTAAAAAACTACAATCAGTATCAAAAGAAAACTGTGGAGTAAAAATATCACTAAAAAAAGAACAAATCACAGGTGGTTCAAATAAACTATCATTGTCAGAACGTCAACTCAGGCACTTCAATGAAGCCAAACGATCAAAAACAGGCATATGACTTAATCTTTCTGCAGGTGCCATTAAAGACATCGCTAAGACGGGTGGTATATTTCCATTTCTCGCAGCTATACCAGCGTTGATAGCAGCTGCAGCCCCAGCTGTTGCAAAAGCAGCTGCACTTGGTGCTGTTGGAACTGCTGCTGGGATGGCATTAAAGAAAGCAACAGATCACGGAATAAAATCTTCCAGAAAAAGGGAAAGGGTCTACGATTGCCAGGAACTCCCCATTCGTGGTACGGAGGTTTAAGACTGCCCGGGACACTTCGTTGATTCTTCCTATGTCCAGTTTTGATCTACTTGATGCTGCTGAGCGATTAAATATCAAAAACTTCAGAGGTGTTTTTATGCGTGATAAGTTACCGCACAAACCAAACAATGTTGAAACTGGTATCATTAATCTCGATAAAAACTCTGGTCCGGGTACTCATTGGGTTGCATACGCGATTGATCCACGTGGAATTGTTTATTTTGACTCGTATTGGTTGGCACCACCAGGCACCACCAACAGAATTTTAAAAATATGTTAGAAACATGCAAAATATTCCAGTCTGGTATTCAACATTACCAACACAAAAAATAACTGATCCGCCAATATGTAGCCGTGAAGTACTCGCTGTACTCGACGCTGTATCATCATCAACAACATCACCTCATAAAGCCGTGCACGAGTATACATCGTCATCGACGTTTTAAACAGGTATTAGTACATACAATGGTAGATATTTACGGAAGATCAGCTAAAACTAAAACCCAGCAAGGTGATTTATCCAAGTATGCAACTCTTGATCAGCTCAGGAATGAAATCGATGATCTTTTAAATCTTGCAAGCGTAGATAGCAATGAAGTCGTTATTTTTCAGGATGAACAAGGACGATTAAAATAAGTAACATCCAGTTAACAGACGTCCTTGTACGTATTACAAACGCGCTCAAAGATAATATTGTTGTATTTGATGAAAACGGTAGAATACAAGACTGGAAATTCAATCAACAATTATGCCAAGAAAACCCGGGATATTTTCACTGATAATATTGTCATGAAACAAAACAAAATCACCGACCTTGGAAACCCAGTCATACCCACAGACGCTGCAACAAAAAAATACGTCGATGATCAAGAATCTAAGTTTATATCAGTTAACGGTGGTATGATGCGTACATTTCTCGATATGAACAACAATGGGATTAATAATCTCAGAACACCAGAATCAGATTTTGACGCTGCAACGAAGAAATACGTCGACGATAGCAACATCCCGATGACAACTTCGTTGACGACAATCAATGATAATGATGGAATGATTGTATTTAGAACTAATTTTCTAATCACGTACAAACGTTTCTAAATTTTCGTAGAAATTATAAACAGAGCCATTAATTAATTTTTTGGAAGTCCAGCGGTTGTTGACATAAAACTCTCCGAAATTAACAAAAAACTCAACGATATTGTCAGTGGAATTCCTGATATCGTTGAAAAAACTAATCTGATTAAAATTCCTCACAAGCAGATCATCCAACAAGTATACACAGTATCAACAGGCTCATCAACATGGTCACAGCAAAATAACACTATCAGACATACCGCGGAAGTCACTGGTGTGTACAGGCTGTCCGTGTTCAGCTTTTCAAAATTTAGGATATTTACTATGTATCCATGGCGTCATTCAACCGATGATTTTTCTGGAACTGTGTCTATTGTGTTAAATAAAGATGCCGAAGAAATATTTATACTGGAACCATCTGATAAAAAATTAACCGCAGCGTCCTACTGGTGGTGTATGGAATTTGTCGCTGAAACACCTCAATCAATCACTTAATAGAAGTATAACGAATCAAAATCCGATCGACGTTTTACGTTACAGATATAATCAAGTATGTACATGGTAAACTAAACTAAAAAATATCGTTGACGATTATACAGTAAAAGTAAAAAATATCGCAGACGTGTGGTTATCATTGACATAATTGTTTATTCAGTTTCTGTCGTTATCGCGTCCGCCGGCGTATTGCTATCAACCATAACAATGATCGCACTGCCCGTTATAACAATTGTCGTTTCGACTTCAACAACTATCGCGGGTAGTCTCAGTATTATTGCGAAGAAGATAGCTACATGCACAAACACAAAATTACACGAGTATACAATAAAACTACACACGGCGATATCAGCATATTCTAAACTATCATCGTATCTCTCGTCGTATCTCAGTGATGGTAAAATATCCGATGAGGAGTTCACAATGATGATAAAAATTTGCAATGAAGTATTTGACGAAAAAATAGAAGATCTAATAGAAGATCAAATTCCCGATTTAAAATAATAACAATAATAATAATGTCATCATCGAACGAACTACTGCAACAAATCGTCGTTAATACAGCACCGCTAAGGACAACAATGATGTCAGCGAGTTCAACCAATCCTGAGTTTAATGTGGGTTTTCCAACTGCAATTACAGCTAACGAAATAGCGCAAGCACATACGAGTTTATTATAGTTGGCCAAATATCAGATCAAAATCTTTCGGTGGATTACAAGCAAACAACTCGTTAGTATTCGCAAATAAGAATAAACCCGACGGAACTCCAGATTGGCAAGTCGTTGGTATTCCAACGGGTAGTTACCAAATAGAACAAATCAACGATGAGTTCCAACGCAGAATCAAATCTATAACGGGCAAGGAATCCAAAATAACTATTACTGTTCACGAGCCAACGTTATCGTCCGCGATAGAAATAAATTCTGTCGACTACACCGTAGATATTTATCAATCATCGATTAGATCTGTATTAGGATGGCCTCTTATTCCATTAGTTTATAATGGATTACCAGAACCAAAATTTGACGAATTTAAGACAAATGAAGAAAAATAGATAAAACACCAGAATATCGAAGTAAACATCCATGGGTAAGACGCGAAGGAGATCCACCTTTTCTTACGTTGGTCGGTGGTAGATTTGTTGTTGTTGTTGTTGTGGTAGGGTTTAACGCCATTTTTCAGCACAAGATAGGCTATACATGGCGGCCAGTAGAATTGGTGGAGGAAGAACCCTGGAAAACCCCAGGCAGAACCATCGACCCACGAGAAGCTACTGGCAGGCTTTCTCACGTGCCCACGTTAGCCGAGCCTGAGATTCGAACTCACGCAGACAGAGGTGAGATGGCAGTGATCCGTAACGGTGAGCGCTTTAGACCACTCGGCCACTCGGGGCCCCGTCGGTGGTAGAAATATTGATATTTTGAGAAAACACTTATATAGTGAAGATAAAATGAAAAAAGTATTTTTCATCGATGAAGAAAAAATCAAATCATTGTTTGAACCGATTACTTTTGAATATGCTCGGGTATTTAATGATCTACAAAGTCTATTTTTTTCCTTATAACAACATTACAACGAAGACGTAAAACAACAAATAATTGAAACAATACAACATTTAAATCATGTTACATCAGATTTTGGATTTGTCGGTAGAGTAGTTATATTAAAGGCAATTCAAAATGATTTTCCTGCCTTTGATACTACTGATGGTCCAACCCACGCCGAATTTAAACAATTGTTTCTTAACCACTACAAAACAACAGAAGAACAATTACAAAAAAAAACATTTGTAACACCGGGATTTGACACCCACGAAATTGAAAAATCAGTCATTGATCTTATCATTAAAAATTTTTCAAAACTACTTGATTCATGGGAAAAAATAAGACTGCCACCTATTTTTCTCAGATACAACAACGATCCATACGGTGGCGGCCGTCATATTTCACCTGGTATTGTAAATATCACGTCAACTATCGCGGTCAACCTTGTATGTGACGTAATTGATGGCAGCTATCAAGTAGACCTTGAAGAATCCAGTCAGGCCCAGCAAGGATACAGTTTGTACACATTTACACCGCAAGACCCACCAGGAAATTTAATTGTATCAGGATCAATTAATCATGTTTATCTACGATGTCATAATCCACTATTATCAAGGATGCATTTAAAACTTACTGACCAGATCGGACATTTGATTGATCTAAGGGGGCAATTTTTAAATAGAAATCTATATGTGAGATCGTAAGATCTACACCAGGAAAACAAAAAAAAAAAATTTGTCAGGTAAATTATCTGAATCTCATTCTGAATAAATTATTATCAGAATAAAATAAATATTATTATTATAATCTGATTCTAAATAAATATTATTCTGAATAAATATTATTATTATAATCTGATTCTGAATAAATATTATTCTGAATAAATATTATTATCATAATCTGATTCTGAATAAATATTATTATCAGAATAAAAAATAAATAATCTGATTCTGAATAAATAATATATCAGAATGAAAAATAAATATTATTATTATTATCTGATTCTAAATAAATATTATTCTGAATAAATATTATTATTATAATCTGATTTTGAATTAATATCAGAGTAAAAACTAAATATTATTATTTTCTAATTCTGAGTAAATATTATTCTGAATAAATATTATTATTATTATCTGATTCTGAGTAAATATTATTATTCTGAGCAAATATTATTATTATTACTATTATTATTATTATTATTATTATTATTATTATTATCTGATTCTGAGTAAAATATTATTATTCTGAATAAATATTATTATTATTATTATTATTATTATTATTATTATTATTATTATTATTATTATTATTATTATTATTTGTATTATTATTATTATTATTATTATTATTATTATTATCATTATTATTTTTATTATTATTATTATTACTATTATTATTATTATTATTATTATTATTAGTATCATCATCATCATCTGACTGAGTAAAATGTTATTCTGAATAAATATTATTATTATAATCTGATTTTGAATAAATATTATTATTCTGAATAAATATTATTATTATTATCTGATTCTGAATAAATATTATTATTATAATCTGATTCAGAATAAATATTATTATTATAATCATAATCTGAATAATTATCAGAATAAAATAAATATTATTATTCTGAGTAAATATTCTTATTCTGAGTAAATATTATTATTATTGTTATCTGATTATGGATAAATATTATTATTATTATTATTATTATTATTATTATTATTATTATTATTATTATTATCTGATTCTGAGTAAAATAATCTGATTCTGAATAAATTTTATTATTATAATCTGAATCTGACTAAATAGAATCTGAAAAAATAAGCAGACATAATCTCTCTCAACTGTCTTATACGAACATTCACAATTCTTTTTGTTTCGTATTCGTGAGATAATTCGGATCTAATCTTTCCGAGTGCGTGTGCGTGTGAAACAAATAGTTTTACCTGCGTATCTGTAACTATTGCTAAGGACTGCATCATTGCTTGCTGAATCAACTTTATGAATCTGTAATCGTTTGGTAATGTATATTTATTTTCAAATTTTCTTTGTTGTAATGATTCAAAATCACACATAATTTCTGAGGATTAAGTTCATCAGATATTTTTATACCGTCAAGTTGTAATTTTTCAATCGCAGAAATAATAACATTAATATTTTCAGAATTCATTATATAATAAATATTTGTTTAAAATAAAAAAAATATTTACACAACACCAACCCCCATGTGAACTCCTAGATTGCCAAACGACATTCTAGCAAGTTCAGGGGGTGATTTACACAATATATATTTACAGCACAACCCACACATGAACTCCTAGATTGCCAAACGACATTCTAGCAAGTTCAGAGGGTGATTTACCCCCATGTGAACCCCTAGATTACCAAACGATATTCTAGCAAGTTCAGAGGGTATAACATATAATCTTAGCTCTAAGGACTGCAGAACCCACATGTGAACTCCTAGATTGCCAAACGAAATTCTAGCAAGTTCAGAGGGTACCTATATAATCTTTGTTCTAAAGACTGCACAAACCCCATGTGAACTCCTAGATTGCCAAACAACATTCTAGCAAGTTCAGAGGTTGCATATATAATCTTAGCTCTAAGGACTGTACAACACATAATTTTAACTATGTAGTATATATAATCTTAGCGCTATAAACGACACACACACAAACGGGGCCTTCTCTACGTTCAACAGATATATGCACACCCTTCCCCATAATCAAACCCGGGGAGTGCAAAAGTGCACCCGCCACGTGGTGACATGGTGGGAGAGTGTACTCTTTTCTGTTGAAGTTCGAGCAAACTGGGCGAAGCCCCACTATATTAAGAAAAATTCGGCGATAATCACCCTCCATCGACAATGTGTCAGTCACTGGAATAGAACTCAAGACCTCGAGTACGAGAATTCTACGCTCCAGCACTGGACCACCGGATCTTTTTATGGATATATGTTTCAGAAATTATTATGAAGTTACCTATACTGGATAAGCAGGCAACCTCCGTGCGACCAGTATACTGCTGAATAAATCACAATTATTGTAAACTGCAGCATGGATTTATTTCAATTTCTAAAATAGATCGCACACACGTTTCAGAAGTTACCTAATGCTGAATAAACTGCAGTGTGGATTTATTTTAATTTCTAAAATAAATCTGCCTGATGTCGTTGGAAGTTCTGTAAACAGATGTTGCATGACCTATTAAACGGCGGTTGAGTGTAGACATACATTGAAGATCTAAAAATAACCTACCTGTAATTTGCACGGCTACATAGAAGATATATAAATAACCTACCTGGATTGCATGTATATATCAAACTTGTGAATAATCTGAATTTATCAGAGTGAAAAGGTGTAAATATCCTTCTCTGTTACAAATTATACTGATCCACTGACATCTAAATTCTTACAGACAGTTACTGAATACGACACATAAAAAAAGAATCGCTACAGTAATGTAATATTACGCAGTAACAAGCGGGACAACTGCTTAATTACTCTATCAGAGAGAGATTTGCTTGACGAAGTTATATTCCTTCATGTAATATTGAAACGCGATTTTTTGTTCAAATTTCTTTGAAAATGCCGATTTGGTTATACTATATGCAACAAAGTGTATTGAAGGTGGGACAATATCAAAATATTTAGCAGCTGCATTCATTGATTGAAATATCATTTCTTTGCTTGTCTCTGTGTTCACAGAATTAACAACTTTTGAAAATTTAGTATATTTTCCAGTATTCCCTCGTACGGAATTTTGACTCTGTGTGATAGCTTGTAAGTTACATAAAGAATTATTAAGTTTCCTGCCATTGATGTGATCGACCACAAGTCCACCTTTGATTATTTTATAAAAACATTCGTAGATAAACCTATGTGAGTAATACTTTTTTCCCCAAGCACCAAATCTGAGATAACCGGTATTTTCAACAGTACGAACTGGCTTTTTAATCGACAGTTCCTGATTACACCATCTCGAGATGCTACATAATTCTTGATGATGGGATGCTTTACAAATTCATTTTGATCCATTTGTATAATAATATTATTTGTCTAAATCATTATTTTGAAAATCTGGCGAGATAGTCTTCGGCGGTTTTTATGGGAGATTCGACTTCATCGGCGTTATTTTTTTTTAATCATGATATCGTTTTAGCTCTCTGTATTTTTTACCACCACATTGCACACACAACTGAGTTTCTCCTCTGATATCGTTGAAAGTAAATGAAGCAATTTATATCATATCGTCCGCAGAAACAAAATTGGTTGCCACATCAAAGGAAATATTCTGATGATGAAAATCCTGATATGACTGATTATGAAAATAAAGTTGCAAAAGATCTTGGTAGGAGAATAATTGGTAAATTTACTCAAGGAGGATCATATGATCATAAACGACATTGTACAAGATTAATTATGGACGATGCTGAACTCGATTTTATAATTGCTGATACAACAGAGAAAAACACATGTATAAGTCTAAGTAATGCTTATTTATTAGACGGAACTAAATTAGGTACAATTGTGAGCTATACTGATGGTGAGTCACCGCAGTTTACTCATTTAAGATCTTCGATGCTCGCGTATGTTTCGATAAATTTATTATCGATGATAAACAGATTTCCTCTGATTGCAGTCAGAGTTGTCACAGACTCATTTTATGTAAATAAAAAATATTTCGATTTACTAGAACAATTACATATCAGCGCTGATACATCATGGGGCGAATGGAGAATAAAACACGAAAATATATTTAGTTATTCTGAATCTGCCGACGTTGAAATTAAGAGGACATATTAGAAGAATAATAATCAAGTATTAAAATCTGCGCTGTTGCCATCGGTATATGATCCTGTGGCCCGACATAAAACCGTTTACCGTAATGGGTGTGGTGGTTCAGGTAAAACAACGCGTGCGATTGAATTATTCAATTGTTCAGATATGATTGTTTTGACTCCCACACATAGACTCGCCAGAGAAATAAACGAACGAGGAGTAAAATCTCAAACTTATCATAGTTTCTTCCGATGGTGCGGAGACGCATGGACTCCATCACGGATGGGTGAGAAATACATTCCTAAGATTATTATCTGGGATGAAATATGCACGGTATCGTTGGAAGTATTAATAATATTTCTTGACTGGTTGTTGACGAAAAATACTGCTGTGATAATATGTGGCGATCATGGTCAACCGCCACTTTTTGTTGGACAGTCTCCACACGAATGGTTAAAAACATTTGTAGATTATTACGAAGAAATAACTGATGATCATAGAGCTATTGATGAACCACTGAAGGAGTTTAAAAGGTTAATCAGACTGCAGCCAGATAAAATACAGTGTGAGAATGCGTAAAGTAATTCCAGAAACTCCTATGAATGATTTTTGGAAATTATGGAGACCTGCTGATTTGATAGTTGCAAGTAGAAAGATAGTTCGTGATACACTTCAACAATAATTATTTCTGTTACATAAAGAAAAATTTTCAGATCTACCTGTACCATTATGTTATCGCCCGGCAGATACTCGACGACAGAATATTGAAGGAGAAATTCCAGGAACTGATGAAAAACAAACACTTGTACTAAATGATATTGTTTCAGTTCCTGTCAGTGCTGTTGAGAGCGAGTTAATGATGGACAAAACTCCGTGGACACTAGGATACGCTATAACGATTCATTCGTCATAGGGATTAACTATTTCTGATACAAATATCTGGATTGTCGATGATAGAATCGAGTGGTCAAATTTAGTTTATCTCGCAGTGTCTCGAGTTAGAAGAATATCTCAGCTGCGGAGGGTCATCATAGACTTCACCGACACCGATGATGTAGTTAATATCGACTTCGTCGTCATCTAGAAAAAAATTATCTGGTTATAAGCAATGTGACAAAAAAAAAATTAATCGCGACTTTGATATCGATGCTAAATTAATTATGACACTGAAACAACGACACAATAATCATTGTGCGAGCTGTAACACAGTAATGTTGTGGCAGTATTTGAATAATAATCAAAGACAGTTTACCCTGGATAGAGTGAATAGTAGTCTTGGTCACACACGCGAAAATGTGATGCTGACCTGTCTTGAATGTAATAGACGTAGGGGTACCAGTTTACAAAAGTGAACGTGGTGGTAATTGTGTCTTCAGGAATTATTTGTAATTGTTCGCGTACAAATCGACGTTGAGGGGCAGTTGAATCTAGTCTTTAGATTGCAGGTCTACGCGTGGATCTTACCACGCTGGAGCTTTTATGTGTGGTCACACTCCAAATAGGATCAGTTGCTTTTTTTTACCCCCTTCAAGTTCACCAGGTTCATATAAGTATCTGACAGTCATTTTACCTAGTACTGGTTAAGAGAAAGAGTCATGTCGTTTTATTGATATGGTTTTTTTTTATTTTTTTTGTGATCGCACTGGTAGGCTTCATAGAAGTTGCACGAGTAATTTCATTATTTAACGCACACATTTGGTAATCTTGCAACCCATTCACGAGATCTCATGCCTTTCTGAACTTTATTCAGAGATATTTCCTGCGCATATTGATATCCAAATAAGCGCTCAGAAAGTGTTCGATTAAATCGTTCAACGATTGCCTGATCACGATGAATTGCAGTGTGTCCTCGTCTGATTTTAACATTATGTTTTTTCATCAGAGATGATACTGCATCAAGAAATTCTTTGCCAGGATCAACCTGTAGTAGTTGTGACCATCGGAAGTGTCCTCGTCGATAAATTCGTTCATAAGCAGATACAACTTCAGATGCCGTTTTTGTTGATAATGGTTCTGCTTCTTTATATCTGCGACAGTTAACGCGTATTTGTATGTGAATGATTGACGTCTACCAGTTTTAATAGTATCATGCGGTAAAAACAAAATATCTACTTGATGAACTTCATTGGGAGCGCTGACATCAAAATGTGCGTACTGAATTTTTTTAGGTGGTAGTAGATAAATTTGCTATATTGCCTGTCGTGCTAACCAATTTTCAGCAACAGAACGTGAGACATTTGCCGCATCAGCAAGTTTACCAATCGCTGCTTTACCCCTCCAATATCCTCTTGGGCTATAATAAATCGATTCCATTATTATGATAATCAGTTGATTAATTAATTAAAAGCCCCGAGCACTAGTTTACCTTTCATCGCAGATTTTACTAGAAAGCTAGCAAGTTTTTCTCTGAGACATTTATTTTTTATGGAATTTTAACGAGTGAATCAACTTCACATCTGCAATATGTCGTTGTTGTAAATCTTTATTTTTATACGCAACATCATGAACGTGACACGCTTGATCAATCGCATTTATTGGATACTCTCCAGGTTTTGGTTGATCTCGTTCGGCAAGTCGGATATCAAGTCGGGTTCCAGGACCACAATAATTATATCCAGGAAGTTGTTTTTCTCCTGGGTATTTAGCCCATGGAGTTCCTGGTAATTTTCCCAGTGAAGCAGCGATATCACCACCTGTCTTCGTACGAGACAAAATAAATATCTGTATTTGCTTGTACCACATTTCACACACTTGCCTGTAAGTGCACGCTTTTTTTTCTATTGTTGTTAATCAACTGGTGGGGGTGGATGCTCTGCATCGAACACAATATAAATCCATATTATTTATTATATTTGTACAACATGGATATTACTGACTTTTCAGCGACACGAAAGCAGGAGCCAGTCAAGCATCATCCAGCACTACCAAATTCTATCAGAGCAATTATCATAGGTCCATCTGGGTCTGGTAAAACACAATTATTACTTAATCTGATTATGAGATGGCTCAAGTGGGATAAGTTGTATCTGGTGGCACCATCTGTAGATGATCAGAGATGTTATGAAGTACTTAAAGATTTTAATGAAAACGCAAAATTGTTGAATGAGGATGATAATGATATTATTGATTTTATCACCGATAATAATGAAGCCCCATCTGTAGATGACCTCGATGGATTTATTAATAATCTCGTAGTATACGATGATGTGATGCTGGATAAACATTCAAATCCAGCTCGGATATTTTCTCGAGACAGACAAAAAAATACTGACGTGATTTATGTTAATCAGCGATATACACAAATACCTAAAGCGATCAGAGACAACTGCAATATTTTAGTTGTGTTTAATGGAGTCGATACACATACTCTGCGAAATATTCATCAAACTTGATGTTTAGGGGATATGGATATGATTAAGTTCAAAAACTTCTTTTCAAAAGCACAAGCTACCCCACACGGATTTATCTGGTCTGTTCACCCTCTCTGTTGCTTCTGAATAAATGATCTGCGTGCATCTAAGATGAAATATAACAAGTTTTCAGAACCATGTATCATTTCCAGAATACAAAACTACATAGGTAATACATGTCTTAACATTGATATACACACTTTGAAAACAAAAAGTGGCTCATAAACTTATTTGTAACTTGTTTGCCAATCATCAAAAGATATTTAAATTGTTGAGAATGGTGGAGTTTAGAATTTGGTGCGAAGACAGCTCACAAAGTTTGCATTCTCCTTACAACTGACCAGACCTGATGCCCAATGTAGGCCTTGTCAAAGCTATCTGTATCATCTAGACTGAGCAAATCAAATTCTTTTCTATAGGGAATTGTGTATAAATGTCCCAACTCCAATGTAAGATGGGCAATGAATGTCCGAGATCAGACAGGAAATGGTCTATTAATGTTTAACTTCATATAGGAAATGGCTTATAAATGTCCGAACTCGCTAGGAAATGGCCTATAAATGTCTGAGTTCATAAAGGAAATGGCCTATGAATGTATGAGTTCATATAGAAATGGTCTATCAATGTATGGGTTCAGATAGGAACTGGTCTATCAATGTATGAGTTCATATAGGAAATGGCATATAAATGTCTGAGTTCATATAGGAAATGGCCTATAAACGTCCAAGTTATAAAATGTCCGTGTTGATCTAGGAAATGGTCTATGAATGTCCGAGTTCATATAGGAAATGGTCTATAAACTATATAGGAAATGATCTTTAAACGTCCGAGTTAGAATAGGAAATGGTCTATGAATGTATGGGTTCATATAGGAACTGGTCTATGAATGTCTGAGTTCATATAGGAAATGGTCTATGAATGTCCGAGTTCATATAGGAAATGGTCTACAAAATGTTCGAATTCATATAAGAATTGACAGGCCTATAAATGTTCCAATTCATAAGTATTGTCAATATAGACTAATCATTACTCCAGATATACTGCCAGGGTCTGAAAACATTATCTCGGTCCTATTAAACTGAAATAATCGAATTCTCCACATGCGTTATATTCACAATATTGTAGTAGCCCACTGATGATGTAAACACATTCGAGTGACAGTTATGCAAACAATTTTATTTGTACCCAAATGAAGTTTAAAATAAATTAAAAGCTATGAAACCATTAATGCACATAGTAGGTGCTTTTATAAAAAAGAAATCTTGTCTAAATATGATGCTTACCACTTTTTAAAAGGAAAAGTCACAATCTGGAATAATGCATTATTCGTGTTTGCACCAATTAACTTATGCATTTACTTACCTCATTTAAATGCATAAAAAATAGGAATAAATATATCTAGGTTGTTTATTTATTCAAACAATGGGTTTACAGCTGATTTATGGCATTAAGTTATTACTGTACTAAATTACTTAATTTTTTCTACAGTTTTGATGAAATGCAATGTATTAGTTATACGGTGGATGCGCCAAAAGTATCTTACTTATGATAGTCACTAGCACAAACACAACATACCAAAAAAATCTGCATAGGCCATTCTGCATTTTCTGGAAAAAGATACATTCGAATGGAATGACTGGACTTTTTAGCGCAAGTGACTGTTCTGGAACCGGTCACTTAACGCTCGCTTGCTTTGTCAGTAGAGACCTATAGGACACACGGTACCAATGGTATGGAAAAATGGGAACCAGCATGGAAATGGGTGAACATTAAATAGAGTATATATGGGTTTGGATGACCAGGATTGGTTAATAATGTAAGTTATGTTTTAGGAAAAAGTATCTTTTGAGAGCTTATCCTAGTTGTAAGTGAAAAAAATAGAGACACTGTTTTACTGATGGAATTCCAGTCCCTTAACAGTCTTGAGTTTGGAACACTCATTACTAAAATTAGCACCTGACTCTTTGGTGCGGAATTGAAAGCATATGTTTCAAACACATGCTGGTCCAGAAAATGCCGCGGCTCTACACAAAAGCTGACATCCAGGTTTCTTCTATACTGATAAATATAGGTTTGATCATGGGCACTCAGAAATTTTAAGTTATTGAATTTTTAATATCATGGTGTTTGCATAGGTTTACTATGGGAATTGAATTAGTACCGTGAGTCCTATAGTTGCTTCTGTACAGTGCGAGTTACATTCTTCACTGGTTAGCAAATCTCCAGGAAAATCACATAAAAAATATATTTATTATTTTCTTAGGAACTACAATAAGTTTATCTTAATTAGTGTATTAATACGTTCCAGTGGTGGAAAGGAGAAAAGCAATATAATATGGCACAGGTTTTAACGTATCTTTCGGAGGAACACCATCCCTCTTACAGTGCTCAACAAATCCGTAACTTCTGTGAATGGGTTTCTACAGCTGTCTTTTCAAGACATAATGGAAAAATCATTTCCAATATCTACAATAGATTGTTCTCAATATTTTCACATAAACTTGCCCTTTATAGTGTAAACCAAAAAATGAAACAAACAAGCCAATTGTGACTTGAAAAAAAAAAAAAAAACACCTACCCAGACATAAAACTTGATTGAACATTCAAAATTATTGTCTTACTACAGGCTTGGAAGTCTTAAATAAAACTATAACCAAGACATAGTCCTGATTGGTCAGACTATCATCGAGTCAGATTTGGAGTGAAGCAAAGTTTTATGGCGGAAGAACCTGACCAAAGGCTTATAAAATATCTTATTCCTCGATTAATATTACTGTAGTACTACCTAATGAATGGTAATTGCATACCCACCCCCCATAAAAAAAATAATAGCAATCAAACGTTGAAGTACTATACTGGAACTCGTACACTGGAAATAAGTAACAGTTCTGTTTTTTAACCTGCTCCATAGATGACATCATCAACAACGCCACTCCTCCACTTACCGTGTGAGCCCAAGGTCATATTGAATTGTCATTCTTTCATTCAAATCGCTAATTTTGGCCAAAAAATATGATAATTGAACAAAAACACAGATCTGCTGACTCACTGCTTAAAATTTATATACTTTCCTTTACTTTTTTTCCCTATTCCTGCAAAAATGAAGAACAACCAAACGCAGGCATTTCTACAATAACAACGAGAAGAAAAAAGTTACAGATATCAACTTGTGGTAACGGTGGCGTTTCCAGAGAAGCAAGAACGCCACCTTTGGAGCAGCTTGATTTCTATATGAACAGGCTAAGCGGAAAATATGTTAGATAACCTAAAACCTGAACTGTCACGTGACGCTCTTCTCAGTCTGGAACGATCGCGCATAAGTATTGATGACATAAAATGGCTTTGCGTTACAAAAGCCCTGATAAATACAATTATTTTAATAATAATAATAATAATAATAATGATAATAATCGGATAGAAAGAAACGCAAGTAGTTCAGTTTACATTGGATTTTATTTATAAATACATGCAATATCATTGACGACTTGACCTCGATACGAGAAAGATATATATAATTATCAGTACCGGTTGATATGTGTGTGAAGGAGGTTTCTTTTATAATTTGATGTCACTAATGACTTTGATAACGATCAATGTCTTGTTTATTTTTTCTTTCGCATACGCTTAAGACATTTACCCTCCTTGTGGTAGTCATATTTTATTTGTGAATCTGCGGCGGAAGTACCATTTGGGGATGATCTTTTTCTATCACAAAATTTAGATGCATTTAAGAAAATTCGTTATTTTTTATTTTCTTCTAAGTACACAAATATATTTCAATTCATTGATGTAGATGTTATGCTTGAAGATTTTGTATCACTCGATTAACTCATTAACCTAACTAGCTAAATAAACTAATAAAATATTGAATACTCGCTGAAAAGCTTTTGAATTAAGTACGTCTCGACATATCAGTTTCTCTATATGAGGTACGTTTGCTTGACCTAAATTCGTTTAAATTTGGCAGGATCTCTTCCGAACCAGCCGAGGTCTCCCAAGTAACTATGCCTTACTCTGGGTGCGTTTTGGAGTTTTTACTAAAGGAGCTCGTTCCTACCTGGGTATTCATAACCAAAACAAAATGCTGTTAACACGCGAAAACAGCTTTGGTCAAACCAGACTGGAAGAAAATGTTGACAAATAAATTTCTAACTGAGAGTCTTTCTATTTCACTTCAGAAGAGACAAGAATATATGTTATTTATTTTTTGGTTAGATTCACAATTGGCGACCTTCAGTGTGCCAGTGTCTAGTGAAGTTCACCTATTTGCCATCTTTCTACGTTTTCATAATCTGGAGCTAAGCTCGGTTACATTTGTGTTGAAGCAACGGCGACACACCACCACGAACAGTTTGCCCAAACAACCAACTTTTATAAGCATGGCAAGCTGTTGAGGACAACAACTGGTATTTGTTAATATTATGAAACAAATTCTTAATATTAGAAATTAGTTCCTTTATATTAGTGAAATCATTTAGAATATTGCAAGATTATATTTCTAATAAAAATAAAATGAGTTTCTACTATAATAAAATACCATTATTTTTGTGTCTTCAACGACTTGCCATATGTACGTTAGTATCTGTATCCTGGTTGCCGTCCGTTTTGTATTTTCCCCGTGTTTCTTGAAGCATCAAAACCTGAAACCGGTCAGTCTTATTGATCGACATAAAATGTTAAACAGTTTCATAAGTACGTTTACTGGTATATCTTGTTTTCAATACACGTGATCTGAATTTGTTTACCTGCAACTCTCATCGGTCTTTATTTAACGACTTTGAAGCCTAATAAATCTGAATATAGTTGAAGAGCAAGCACATTACAGAATATCGATGTCTGTTCAATGTTGGGTCGATCTCAGTTTGGTATTCAACAGGTCAAGAGAGCGTTGGTGTCCCATATCGTATATTTGCTGTATGAATCTGAACCGGACCGCATCATGGTAACAATAAATTGCTGGGGACTGATACTGTCATGCCAATGCAAACAAGCTTGTCATTATAGTAAGAGGGGACTTGTCCCGTACTATTCATGTGACTGACACATACATATGTGAAGTACCATATCTTTCGGGCATATGGGCATGGGACAATATAAACATTTGCGTACATGTGTATGCCTGCGCGTGTGCGTACGACACTGGTGTAACCGCACTCCTGTGTTCCATCTATTATTTCACATTTCGGTACTTAATATTAGTAACAAAACTCCTGTGTATGTACAAGTGTAGTGTATATACGTATTTACAAGTTTAGTGTATGTACAAGTGTAGGTATTTACAAGTGTAGTGTATATACCAGCTCCTTTCATCAATTTGAGCTGGGTACTTCAAAATATTCCGCAATATGTACCACCACAGTCTGATTAAAATCAAATTTCCACTGTCTTACGTAAAGATCTGACAACGACCGCTAGGGGTCATGCTCTGTTGACCTTCGAATTATGCGATGGAAATGCAGCTTTCAGAAATTTGAAAGTGAATCAAATTGTTCGGCACACATTGATGCTCGGCACACAGCGATACTACACGGCCTCTCAGAACGCGAAGATATACGACTTCATATAATAAAGTTAGCGATTATGGTAATAACATAATTCAACAGAACATGATCCCTAAAAGGTCGGTGTCAGATCTTCACATTTGACAATGCAGATCTGATTTTAATCAGATTGCTTATTACGGTACTTCTTCGCTTGCCAAGGTTCCGATAACCGTATCTACACCTTGGCGGATCGAACAGCTATGTTTATTGGTGCTTTGTCCTAGCGACATCTATTGGATTTTATGTGTTGCCTCCCTTAGTATATAATGCCAACTAACCAACAGCGTGGTGCATTGTACATCCGCCGAAAACGATGGTTGCAATTGACCTAAAAGGATACTTTGTAAGTTTTACATCGAAAGTATGACTGTGTACCAGAAGGAAGCCATTACAGGTGTATTTGAATGAAAGGTATTTGTGCAAACACGGACCAACACTGGAAAATTGCTTAGGTGGCGCTCACCAGTTATTATGTACTTTTGAGAGAGTGATGTATGTAAGGTGAAGTTGTTTGCATTTAAAACATGCACAGTGGTGAGAATGTTGGCATACCTCTATGCTACTTTCATGTAATGTGGCAGACATTTCTTTGGATATTGTACTTTTGGAAATCGTAAATGATCTTAGCACACTGCTAACTAAAATGACTGCTCCCTTGTGCTCCAAAACTCAACCTGAATTTGTCTAAAGTACACTATCCTTGGCAGCTATTAAAATAGGGAAAATGAATTTTGCCAGACTAGACAATACCAGCTTCTGAAAGTGCAATGAATGAATTACCAAATATATAAAATGCAAAAAAAGTTATCGGCTCTTTTTTTTTACAATTTACCTCTGAAGTTCGGAAAGTGAAAATGAGCAAGTGGAGCTAGCACTCTTTTGAAAGGTGCACATCTGGATTAAGGCCAAGCTGTATACTCTATAACCCATATTACACCCATCAATCATACACCAAAATAAAGAGAATTAAAGGTTCTTTGAACAATACCTAAGATATACAAAGTCTTTTTTAAATAGCCAGTATAACTAGTGAGGAAACCCGGGGAAATTCTTTTTCTTTAAAATTCTAACCCTATGCTAAATATGAAACTGTAAAGCGCCACCTTATTTATCAGTCTATTCAGGTTGTGTGCTCCCCTTGTCTCGATCACGTAGGAACAGTGTTCAAATTTTAACAACTTAAGTTTGATTGGATGCGGTGGTTTGCCGCCGCATCCAATGAATTTCACAGACCCGATGCTCAGAATATCTGCTCGATATGCCAAGGTGTAGATAGGGTTATCAGAACCTTGGCTAGCGAAGATGACCACGGTATACCGCAGTTATATTTGGGACCAACAATTTATTGCTCTAGGGTACAGGCCCGACCCCTTTTCTAATTAAAAAAAAAAACAACAAAAAACCGCTCTTCAGTTGCTGGAAAACACCCATCATGATCTGTTTAATAGCAAAATACTTAAAACCTTATAACTCTTATATTATGTGCAAGAAAAAGTAATTATAATGACATTAAAGAAAATAAAACATATTAGCTAAAAAATATCTCAGCACCCTCCCCCTTTCCAGAAAATTAAATGGTTCCTACCTTATAGTAGACGAATTTACTATGTGTATACTAATTGTTATAAAGTTGCAATAAAAAACAAAACAACAACAACAAAAAACTGTAACTAAAATGGGACGATTAAGCTTACACCATAGCTGACTCTCTGTAAGAGATATTGTGCTGACACTAGAGAGCTTGTTGATTAAAATAGGAAGTGTTGACACTGTAATTTACTAGATACACTATTGATATAATAGGCAGGGAAACTTTGAGTGGGATGCCAGCACCCGGGCAAGATATATCAGATAGGACCATTAAACACAAAACACACTTAATCAACACGACGTAAACATAAAACAGAAAACAAGTGCTCTCCTGAAATCTTAGAATAATTCGAAGTCTTGCTAAAGGATACTTGTACTTATCACATTTACATATGCTAGAAAATAACTAAAAGGTTATTATTAAATTATTTCTCCCGTCGGATCAATTTACGTGCTTCCAGTAGGCATCCATTACTCACTTTTCAGAATAATTCAGAGCATGACGACAGCAAATATGTCGTGGTAACTTTTGATTATCAACTGATAATTTTGCAAAAAAGCGGATTAACCACAGTGTAATTTGCACTTTGCACAACTGATATTTAACTAATTATAGCGTTGCTAACGTATTGGGAATATCTTATAAATGTTCTCTTTGTTGAATTACTAATATAAGCTCCAAATAAAGCGTACAGTACCTGTATCCTATCATTTAAACAAAAACCCCAGAAAATAGTGAAATCTTTTGAACTTAATTCCAATTGAAATATATCCAAAGAAAATTATGAAATTAAAAAAGACAATACCCTCCAAACAGCAAAAACAACTAAACACAAGCTATAAAGGCATGAGAAAGTGCAAAAATTTGGGGGGAAATAATGAATTGGAAGCCATTTAAATTTACTTTGTAGGAGACGCCACAATTTATATCACAACATTGTACACGATGAGGAATTGTGTATATGCTACCAGTTCGGATTCAACATAGAATTTGTCTCTGCCCTGTTGAGGCAAAACAGTACATTTATGCACCATCGAGAGTACACACACATGCTATAGTCTATTTCAGACAGTAGCTAAATAAATAAACTGGATCGAGAGTATCTTCCTATTAAAGGAACAAAAAATGTCTTTTGCTCCTTCTCAGTTCAAACAAGGTCGAATTAAAAAGCAGAACGTGTATACATACCTATATAGTTTTAAACTGCTTCAGACAAATAGCTACACGCATGGGTTTTCACTACTGAAGGAAACAAACAACACCTGCGTGAGTCTGGCTTGAGGTCTATTGCTTAACCTATTTCCAAGATCCTCAAGAAAACAGCTGTTGTTCGTAAACACTCAAATAATTCAAATCAATTTTCTTCTTATTACCTAATGACCACACACCACAAAACTCTAATTTCTACACTTGCATAGTAATTCTTGCTTCACATTTGTATGACTAATTAGTGAGACGTTCCAAGCCGAATATTCTTACTTTACGTAATGCACCTTAAAACAAGATCCAACCATCTAAGACAAATAAGTATTCATATCTCAAATTACTAAACACTTACATATTAGAATATCCAGAGAATTCCTTATCTGAAAAACTTAGGGAGGGTCCATTTTACAACACTAATATATTCTAGCATAAAGTTTCGTGATTATTGTACATTATGACGTATGCTCTTCAAAATTAGCTAATTACTCGGTTTGAGAAATATCTTCTCAACACCGATTCACCAAATTGAACAAATAATTACTAAAATCTAACTAAGCTCCAAACGGATACGTAAATACAAATATCACATTCTCTGGGCTTATTATATGTTATCGATCATATGCTGAATAAATCATCCCCTCTCTCTCTCTCTCTGTCTCTGTCTCTCTCTGTCTCTCTGTCTCTCTCTCTCTCTCTCTCTCTCACACACACACACACACATACACACATTGAAGCCTGCCATGCTCGTCAGGTGCGTGGCAAAGATTGATATTAACCGCTTTGATGCTTGAAAAAAGCACCTGTTGCTATTGTCGATTCGAAACAATATAGTACTTCATGAATTTTGAATTAGCTAGAGAGGCTTTCATGTAAAACTTTTTGGGGCAAAGATATACGAAAATAACCTAGAACAACGAGGCAACATACATTACCTAGCAGCACTTGCTGATTCCCAATGATATCTGAATGGACTGAAGACACGTTTTGCTGAGTTATGTCTGAAACGATTAGACGCATTCCTTTTTGTTGTTTCACTTGTACTTTCTTTGTTTTTGTCCTTATAAATGTCTCATAAAGCAAAAGAAAAGTAGATGTGACTTGTGCTACATAGCCGAGGCTAAGGTGATAAGTTGTTTTTAAAGAACTGATTACTTGATGCACACACACACACACACACACACACACACACACACACACACACACACATCAGGGTAAAGAAATGAATCCAGATTGACAAAGCCTTACAGTAATTCCAGTACTTTGATTATATACACTGCTCTCATCAAAATACAGCGAGTGTTTGGTGCGAATTTGCTTCATCTGGAGACTATTACTGTATTATGGACCGTAAGGTGACGAACTTCTTAAAATCACATGATACTAATTCTACAACTCTGTGATGAAAATAGAAAACTAAAAACTGAACGAACTTGATTAGGATATGTGCATTGCATTCAGTAAACTTAATTAGGATACGTGGATTGCATTCAATGAACTTGATTAGGATAGGTGGATTGCATTAAATAAACTTGATTAGGATATGTGGATTGCATTAAATAAGCTTGATTAGGATATGTGGATTGCATTAAATAAGCTTGATTAGGGTATGTGGATTGCATTAAATAAACTTGATTAGGGATATGTGGATTGCATTAAATAAACTTTATTAGGATATGTTGATTGCATTAAATAAACTTTATTAGGATATGTAGATTGCATTCAATGAACTTGATTAAGATATGTGGATTGCATTAAATAAACTTTATTACGATATGTGAATTGCATTCAATGAACTGATTAGGATATGTGGATTGCATTAAATAAACATGATTAGGATATGTGGATTGCATTAAATAAACTTGATTAGGATATGTTTATTCCATTAAATAAACTTGATCAGTATATGTGGATTGCATTAAATAAACTTGATTAGGATATGTCGATTCCATTAAATAAACTTTTCATTTAAATTTAAACTGTCAGGGTATCAAAAGATCCAAAAATGGTAGGAAGCGATTCAGAGGAAAATATATTTGTATAGATAGATAGACAGATAGATAGATAGACAGATAGACAGGGAGATAGAGATAGATACAAAGATAGACACTGATCGAATGATTTACAGATGGATGGATAGATATATCGATAGACAGATGGACAGACATACATAGACACAGATGGATAGATAGAAAGAATGACAGACAGACACTGATAGATAGATAGACTGAATTAAACTGAAAAGGAATTTTTGACTCGTTGTTATTCACAGGAATGCCTGTCTATTATTGACTGAATATGTAAACAAGGTTAAATATCGACTTGTTAGTTTTGTTGGTGTACATCTGGCAACTGTCGAACGACTAGATCTATTTAAAAGCATTGCATGGCAGGTATAATTGCAATCAAAGACTGGTTCGTCAATGGTGTCTTATTAGGTTTCAATATCAGGCTTACAAACCAGGGTTTTAAACAATATCACGTACATACTTATCCCAAGCTATTTCTAAAATACAAGTTCACGTTCATTGATTTTATGCATGCAGTGTGTTACTCTGTCGTTTAATCTTTTGACCGAATCTATACTTATAAGATCTGATATTAATCTGGTGTATACTTACACACTGCCTGCTGAATGAAACCCCAAGAATAAGGGTTTCTGTATACCTGCATGTGAGTTTTACGATACGCCATTTCCATTTATAATCATCGGTCACAGATGGTTCTGAGACGTCACAGATGGTTCTGAGACGTTCTCGAGAAAAATGAATTAAGAAGAAATTATTTCCTGAGACTGAAGTCAAAGCGAAATGGAAAAGTGCTCGCAAATCCCGATTATCCCGACATCCCCAAAGCCACGTATGACGTAAATGTAGTTTATAGTGACCTACATTGGAAAGGAGGCTAATGAGAGTTTTATCATGAAAGACGAACGTGTCGTGTCAATGATACTATTTTAGTGCCATTTAATTTTCTCCAATACCGTCGATCAAACATAGTCGCAACAGAAACTGATGCTTGGTACGTTATTAAATGTTTCTCACAAATTCATTTTGTCAATATAGTTTCCGCGCCGAATTCGCTCACATTGTGGTTTCGCTAAAACTGTGTAATTTAAAGTACATATAACGCCCAAATTCGAGTTGAGACATAATAAGGGAGTGTTTTTGTTTCACATGAAATGTTTTTCTGTTTGCAAAAATAATGTTTCTTAACTGTGACGACTTCGAGTGGATGAAGAAAGTTTTGGAAATAAGGTAATATTTTTAAGATTGTGTTGCTACGCGTAAGAGATTTGTTCCCCCTACAAGTATGATTTGAATCAAGTATCTTCTTTTGGTTTAAAATCTGTATGTAGTTAGAGAATGATTCATAAGCGGACATTTACGGTATCCTGATATCAATCTGAACAAAAGACATGCATCTCTATACATGTGTATACACTTCAATATATTCCTCAATACGATCCCGACAAATCTATTATACATGGATATAAACTTCAAAATCTTTTTTCAATACGTCCCGATTAATCTATTATCAAATTCAGTACCAGATATACAAATACACACAGACAAAACTATTTCAGACTTCAACACTTTAGTTGCTCGTGAAATTATTGAAGTGTGACGAAAGGCACTATATTATTGCATAAATTCACGCTTCATTTATTTTTTAAAGGACTGCGTCTATTCAAACGTAAAATCAATTTTTCACTTCATATCGCACATCAATACTAAGACAGAATGGAAGTATGTATGTATGTATGTATGTGTGTATGTATGTATGTATGTATGTATGTATGTATGTATGTATCTTTTTAAGTATCTTAGTATGTATGTATGTAGGTAGGTAGGTAGGTAGGTAGGTAGGTAGGTAGGTAGGCAGGCAGGTAGGTAGGTAGGTATGAGTGCATGCATGCATGCATGTATCTATGTATCTTTTTATGTATGTATGTATGTATGTATGTATGTATGTATGTATCGTTTTAAGTATCTTAGTATGTATGTATGTATGTAGGTAGGTAGGTTGGTAGGTATGCATGCATGCATGCATGTATGTATGTATGTATGTATGTATGTATGTATGTATCAATATCTTTGTAAGTATCTTAGTATGTATGTACGTACGTACGTATGTATGTATGCAGGTATGTATGTATGTATGTATGTATGTATGATGCATATTTTGATTAGTAGTATTCATAGCATAAGATTTCAAGTTGGGTAGATCCAGAAGTAGCGGGGAAGGGGCGTAAAAGTAAATAATGACGCAATTAAGGAGAACTGAGCAATAGATAGGAAGGATGCTTTGTCGATGAAAGGATGATGCTAGGAAGGAAGTCTGGACAAAGGGGTGAGGGGAATATATAAACACTTCATGCTAATGTCATGCTAAGATTGTGTATTTCCGTTCAGATAAGTACCTTGATGATCCTTCCGGGACCTAGACGTAGAATAATAATTTTAACTTTACACTGTGCATTTGCAAAACTAAAAATAAAGCAATTCCTGTCTACACATGAAATGGGAAACAGGACCAGTCAAATAAGACGATGGCTCGTAACTGTCATAGATTACATATAGACGGGTCTCTTGGACTGAGTGTCCATTATTATAGCATTCTTCACATCTCGTTGTATCACATACTTACCTCTGAAAGCACGGCATGTAATAGTGCTAATACGAAAATAAGTCAATAACTATTTGAACTATTAGTCCATTATCGTTTACGTATTTTCCTGTTTTTTCTAACATTAAAAATGAACTTAAAACACTTGCACGTAATTAAATTCGAGGTCCAAAACTACAATAAATTTGCATATTTTCCAACGTCCTTTCAAATCCAACAATTTTGTTCCCGATTCATTCTAGGAGCCGGGGAGGATCAGTAGTTAGTGTGTCTAACTCGCGACCAAAAGGGCGTGGGTTCGAATCCTACCTTTGGGTCAGCTAGGGTCGGCTACTGTGGTGTATTCTTGGGCATGGTACTTTACTCCATTTGCAATATATTTTGCATATTTCCCGGTATCCTTTTTCCATTCCGGCTTGAAACCGCGGTGACTCAATTGTCATCGCTTCTGACTCGAGATCCTATCATCGAATTATCGGGAGTTGTCTACCGTGGAGTGTCCTTGGGCAAGGCACTTTTTACTTCAAATGGCTCGGCACCTATTGACCAACATATGTTGTTGTGTCGTAACACAACAAACCATATCCGATTAATTGAATACAAAGGTGTCTTCTTTCAACAGGCACTAGTGAAAAGATGACGCCATCGTTGTTTAATACTGATTCTTATTTCTATCGGCGGAAATAATATAACAATATTTTGTTTCTTTAAAGCGAACAAATATATACTGGTGTATGAATAGATGTTGTGATTTGTTAATGACATGTCCAGCTCAAAATTAAAAGCAGACAATTTAGAAAACGGTAGGCTTCACATCTATCAGCATGAATTTCGATGATTTTTAATGGTTTTATTGATTAGATTTATTTTCCCTGAAATTTATTTTCACCCAGTAACAATAACTATAAGCAGCATTTTAGGAGACAATTAGTTTGGCAACGGATTCTTCATCTTGTATATCAAAAGTTTACTACAATCTCTCTTGTTCACCCGATAATTGGAGGCATCATGTACAAACCACTCGAAGGTTGCATCCATTGAAACTGGATTTACGTCTCTCAGCTGCCGTACGTCCCTATTTTATGTGGCTGTTTTTTCTGGCATCGAAGAAAAATTTATTTCAGCAGGAAAAGGACATGTAAGGAACCAGTTAGTTTTCGCATTTTCTAGACCAGTAAACATCGAACAAAACCATTTGATTGGAAGATGTTCACCAGACTAAAAATCAAGCATTGTAAAACCTTGATTCTAACTCAGACATCGGTTACTCGAATACGATGCAGAACTCGAAGGACTTGCTCAGTCTCAGAATAAACCCGTTGCCTCCAATCTGCAAAATTTCATTAACCAAACACTCGAACAAAACCACAACATGAACAAAAAAATGTGGCCCCACCGATCTGATTAAAATCAGATTTCTATGGCCCTACGTCGAGATCTGATGGACAAAACTATGAGATTTTGTTCCGATGACCTTGTGGTTCAGCAATCAAATCACAACTTCCACATTTCAGAGAAAGACACACGTCATTCGGAACATATCGTTACTAACGATAACTCCCCCTACCACGCATTTGCAACACTTTATAGGCTACTAAAATACGTGGACTGGAAATTCCAAAGGTCACCAAAACATGAACTTTTTATCGCTGTCTGTCAGATCTCCAAGTAGGACTATGGAGATATGATTTTTAATAAGATTGTGTCATCACAGCACATCGAGTCATAAAAGATCTGCTGTATTTTGGATGTACATGAATACATATACTGGGCTAGTTATACATGATCCATACACAAACGTTTACCTTGTTCCAAAGAAAAGTAAATTTCAGCAGGCAGCCCGATCGCATCGAATGAACGGAGCGTCTTGAGTTTTGTATTCTTGTTATTACTGTTTGTAATGTAAAATCCACTTCGATGTGTTTACCTGTATGTTTCATTGGATCACAGGTAACAACTATAAAGAAAAACATGGAATTCGGGCAAGGAGATATCTGAGTACAAATATCAATGTCAAGCCTAAATAAAATCTGTTTATTCTGTTATCGATGACTGTCTTAATTTATGTAGCCATTAAACTGTTAGTGTTTATGTCGATGATATTTGCCATACGAAGATAAACTAGGAGAAATCATGGCAACTATGAACTGCTGCGATTTACACTACCATGTAAATTTGAACAAGGTTGTAGATTAATAAAGAGATGACCTAAACTTCTGATTGGCTGGGAAACACATGATGTATCATCTCATTTACATACGTACGTGTAATGTCTGCCTGTATCAATTTGTGCGAGAGAGAGAGAGAGAGAGAGGGGGGGGAATGGATGGAGAGAGAGAGACTCATCCATCAACCACTTTTCTTTCCGGTAACACAGTCTTACTAAGGTCTAAAGAAAAATACATTACTGCTAAACGGCACACACTATTTTTTTTATCAACCACTATATAGAAATTTTATACATCTACGCAATTTCCTACAATGTCAAGTTTATCCTTCAAGTAATCATATATTCATTTCGAGGGGAAAAAAATATACATGATCTACTGCCTACAACTGCATAGCTACTCCAATCTGCTATTCGACAACGATTTGACGGCGAGGTTAAAGGTCGTGTCGAAGAGTCTATTTTGTATTTTTAGGCAGTGTGAGGTTTTTGTACTCGTATATTGTTTACCTGTTTACATACCCACAGGATGGCAAAACAGAAACGAATGAGCTAACAAGTCGCGTTACTTTATCTTTTTGCCTGCGTTTTATCTGTCAACGCTATGGAGGAAAAACAGTATGCACCCCTATATGTACATTGCATTCATCTAGAAATTTCATATATGCATGTCGTTTCCGACAAGTTCATCCTTGAGTAAATTATACGTTCATTTGAGAAAGAAAATATTACATCAGCTCGAGACTGCTCCAGTGGTCTAAGTGGTTAGAACGTCCGCCTCAGATGCGGGAGGCCGCGGGGTTGGAGCCCCGGCCGTGTCATACCCCAAAAAATGGTACTGAGAGCAGCCTCTCTTGGCGCTCAGCATTAAGAGGTTAGTGTTAGGACTGGTCTGCCTGGTGTCAAGATAATGCGACCGGGTGGGACATGATGCTACATGTCTGCAGCATGATGCTTCAGTGCTAGACATCACTATCAACTGCCACACTGCAGACACTGTAGCGATATGACAGAAAAATTGTTAAAAGCTACTTTAAAAATCCAAATCACACACACACACACACACACACACACGCATCAGCTTGAGCTGGGCATTTGTCAGATAGTTTCTGACAACTGCTACAGCTAGTGTATGCGTGTGAGCCTGGCTTGAAGTACATTATTTATCCCTATTCCCAAGGACAACAAAACAGTGGTTGTCATATGAAGGGTTCTTAAAACGCGCAAATACTACAAACACTACAATTTTCTCTAAGCACCTAATGATCGCACATCCTGAAACTATGATAATTTCACACTACCATTTTTCTTGTTTCACATTTGTATGACTCACCAGTAAGCCTTTTACAGCTTAATATTAGTACTTCATGCCATGCAATACAAAAGACGATGTTAAACACTTAATACCAAGAATGATTCCTATCTCACATTACTAAACACGTATAACTTAAAAATACGAAGAGATAGCCCAATGTTATGAAATTAGGGAGGGTCCATTTTACGAAACTAATCCATGCTGTCATAAAGTCTCACGAATGCTGTACATTATGACGTCTGCTCATAGAAACTGGAGAACTATTTCGGCTGAGAACTATCTTCCTACACCAACTCCACATAGACAATAAATAATAACTAAAATCTAACAAACCTCTATACGGAGAAATAAATACAAATAACACATACCCTTGGTTTATTACAGTATTTTAAACTGTAATCAGTGTTGATTTGGTGTTGTACGGCACAGCAACACAATTAGGTTATTTATAGCTAAGGCAATTGGAGTAAAGTGCCCTGTCCAAAGACACACCGTGGTAGCCGACCCAGGCTGATCCGACGGTATGGCTTTGTGTGGTGTGGACCGAATCGATACCCTTCCGGTAGCGAGTCAAATAAGTTAACCACTGGGTCACCGTTGAACTGTAACCAAATGTTAAAAATTTATTGAATGAAGTTCAAGATGAGCCGTGCATTTATATGAAAAGACATCATAGATGAAAGCTTTAGTTTTCTTCCTACTTAAATTTCTTAACATAGTTCTAAATATTTGCCATTCTTTGTTAGTATGTCGATAAATGCCTGAAAAGTTTGGTGGAAATACTAAACCAGCGTTTTCATGTAGTGTTGGAAATCTTGTTGATTTTTATGTGTTCCAAAGATCCGTTGACTTTGAATTATTGATCACTGTTATTTCATTAGGTAAGAAAAAAAAAACGTACTGATGATAACGTACTTTCTCCATTGCAATGCAAATGATGGCTGCTTTTATACTGTATAAAATTGCAAAACATATCAACCTACTATTAAACCACAATTCGTTGGCGAGGTCAAAGGTTATGTTGAAGTATATATTTTGTTGATGTAGGCAGTACATTCTATGTTGTCTACCTGTTAGCATTCCCATGTGGTAGCAAAATACAAAGCAGTGCTGTAAGGAAACATAGCAGTTTTGTGTTCTATCAATTCATGCGTTAACATTAGGGCGGAAAAATGAAATCCTGCCTTTAGTATAAAAGAGAAACTATTCAGCATCACCTTCGGCTTTTTCCGTGAAATAGTGGTCTGATATTATGTCTTTACGGCAAAAACGCCATTTTTTTAAATACAACATGAACTCATGTTTGTACTCTAACTAACTCACACTATAGTCTACACGGTCTGTGTTGTGTACATTCTAAGATATTCATCAAATTTTGAAAATTATTTTTATTTGGAAAGACATTCTTCTGTATTTTTCATTAAACTGTCAACCTTTAGATAGCTAGGAATACAGACTCTGAAGGGTTTGGTTTTGATGACGTCACCGCTATAACCATATAACTATATCGCTTTAACGCGAACCATACCTACTTAATACAAAACTCGAACATCCCTGCTCAGTACGAAACAGGGAACCATTCCTCTTAATACGACGTTCAAACCATCCTTGCTTAATAAGAAACTCGACTAATCCTTGCTTAATATGAAACTTGATCCATCCTTGCTTAATACGAAACTCGAACCATCCCCGCCTAATACAAAACTCAAACCATCCCTGTTTAATTGTAGAAAAAAGGAAAGATCACTTCCAGTATTTGTTATTAGAATCCTTTTTTCCCAGAGGAACGTGGATCTGAACAGAACTCTCTACAAGATTTTAAAGTGCAAGTCCAGGACCACATTCGAACCTGCATTCTTTTCGGTTGGGATTTCAGAGAGCTAACCACTGCTCAACCGCTGCTCCTGTTTCCATTATTCGCCTCTTTCGACATACAGGAGGGCAGATTGGACCTATTAAATATGCCCCACAACGCCGCTATACACGAGCTAGAACAATCATTTTCTTAGTATGAATTATATGAATAGCCTCCACACCGTTTTAGAATTTGAATTTAGAAATTAAACAAGACTTATATGTGAGCTGAGGTTTGATGATAATTCCGTTGCACCTTTGGTACCTGAAGGATTACAAGGGACGATATTTAGCTGATGTGTTGATCCGCCTTCGGAGCGACAAAAACATAAAGTATCCAGAAAACCCCGCCCCCCCCCCAAAAAAAAATCCCCAACAAAAACCAAACCAAACCAAAACAAAAAACAAACAAACAAAGCAACAACAACGACAACAACAAAAACCCCAAACACAAACAAACGATTTGATGGTTATAAACTCGAGGGCCCCATTATCCCTTAGGCATCCACTTTGTAATAGAATTATGATTCGTCTTCGCGTCTTCACCTTACAGGCAACTCTAATTTAACCTCTAGATTTCTTTCCTCCTTCGATACTGTTTCGGGATTACAGGAGATTCTGAGTTGATGCAATTATGGATAGAATAGCAGGAAGAAGCAGGTAATTTCATATGTCATTGAAAACATCGATGCTAACAAAAAAACCAAAGACGATTTAATGACAAAAGAGCCACTATCATGGCATTACGAATATACATATCTTGTATGTTTACACACAGGTGAAACGTGTTACCAACAACAATAAATGAAAACAAAAGACTGAAACTGCACAGAAATAGTAAATAATGCAAAGTAGAAATGGCATCACATGCTTGAACACAGCCTGTCACTTTGCATGCAGTTTTCTCCTGAATTATAGGCAACAGGTTTTCACTGTAGGAAGTGTCTCTAACAATGAGTTTAAACAACCCCGCCCCCCCCCCCCAATGCCGCCGTTTATCAAAACGTTCACCATTCTTCCAATCTAACAAAAGTTTGGAAGGAAGAAAATTATGTGTTAAAAAAGCCATCTGACATAAACCGTTCTTTTAAATAATCAAGATGTTAGGTTTAAAGGACGTTCAAATATTCAGTTTAAAATTAAGGGGCGCCATCCCTCAATTCGTACTCTTGCTTCCATTTCTTTTGCTTGAGTGCTCCAAAAGTAGTGATGTGATACATTTGACAAATTCTGTTAGTGACTAATCTAATGACAACAACATTGCACATGGTGCACAAATTGTTTCGAGAGGGAATGAAGTGAGGCAAGCCAGCTTCTTTAAGTGCATCTGAGCAGAAAAAGCGTGCATTGGATAAAAATAAGATTCGGGTAAATATTGGTGATCAGCTGGGGTGCTGGAATACTTTGAAGGGGGAACATGGCCTGAAGACAATCAGACATAGCGTCGTGTTGGCTTGTCATGCTTATAGAGGTGACGTCATCAAATTTTGTGTTCGAGCCTTAGACTGAAATCGGTTGAACCACAGATGTCGCCGATCAATATTCGCACACAAGTGAAAAATGGCCTGGTTTCTCAGTTCGAGTGAGAAATGCATGGCTCATAATGTGATGATATTATCTCGTTTAAATGGTACCCAACGTTGTTTAGGACCAATATCTTTCAAGATTCAATATTATTCAGATGATTTGGCATATACAACCTTTTGCATGTAACGGCGTCATCGGGGCTTTTTAATATAAAATACCACAAAATGTAGTCCTTTGTGTCAGCGAACCGTGAAGAGAACAGTTCCAGTGGGTACTTTACACGCAGTCGCACTGCTAGAGCTGATCCTCTGCTGTTGTTGTTGTTCTGGATATAACGTCATTTTCAGCACATGATAGACTTATACATAGGGGCCAGTATATCTGATGAGAGAAGAATCTGGGAAAAGCCTGGGAAGAAAGATCGACCCAAGGGGTGCTACTGGCAAACTCTCTCAATGCCAATGTTGGTCGAGCTCGAAACTCAAATCCACGCAGATAGGGGTGAGGTGTTATTATTCTCTAAAGGCCGACATCTTAGACTGCTTGGCAACCCAGGGCCCCCTCTGGTGCAGTAGGGTTGGAAGATGCTACTGTAAATTCCAGCTAACTGCATGACATTTTGTATCCACAGGGACACAGTGTCCCTAGAGACCCTTATGAGGGAGCTGATAGCTATAAATAAATTTGCTTCCACTACAACGTAGTGACGTAGTTCAAGCGAGGCACTCGTGCACATATTTAACTACACAAAGACCGACATATGATTAAACAGGAAAGAATATTTTTCATTAATGTTTAAAACGGCGAGACTGCTCAGTGATGTTTATAACGAAGATGCTGTCTGTACATTTAATATACCTAATTTGTCAAGTTTGGGTGACCGATCATTTCGTCGACAATCGTATCGTCGAGTTCATTTTGTTGAAAATTGATATTGCTACCACATCGCATGTGGGAACGTTGGAAGACGTCAACGAGATCCTCTGCCGATATTGTCGATGTAATTTGATTCCAAATAATCAACGACTGGATCTGGTTCATCTGAAAAATTCTCATCGTGAGTATATTTTTGAAACCCTCTGACAACGTCTTGTGGTAGAAATGCGAAGGCAGCCAAACTTCGTGCTTTGAGAGTGAATTCTCGGGGCCTTACTCGTACAGAAAGCACAGCCATCCGATTTGGCAATCTCTCGCAGTACCCCTCCCCCACAAAAAATAATAACACATAATGGCCGATAATGACAGAACCACATAGTGACAATTTAAACAAACCTTCAGTACTTCTTTAATTGACATAGCTATGACTAAATACAACGAAAAGTCGGTGGCGACACAGCTGGAAACAAATGATTTCATGCAATTTCTTTATTCCCAACGTATTTTTGTACTAATACTGCCATCTTAAATTTCTCCATCGGTATCAGTCATTCAACGGTGCGTGTCTGGCCTCGTGTGCGGAGTATCATGACAGGACAGGGTACAGGCTACACATTAGAGGGGTACCCTTCTCTAAGTTTAGCTTGACAAATATGGCGGTGCCAGCAAGTCAGGGATTCTGTCATCGAACAGTCCCTATACGCCATTCCTATCTTCATATTATCATTTTAGGCTCAAATGTTTCAAAGCAACTAATCCAGCTTCATAAATTTAAAATAGAAAGTCAACACACACTATTTCTTGAAATTATTCTTTTTTTAGCTCTACATTCTCAATAGTAGCACGCAGACATCATGCAACAATTTAAAACACGCTGAGGATTTTTACATTGTGTAACAGGCCAAATTTTGTCTTCGACAAAGACAAAATATCCTCATAGAATCACTCCCCTCCCCCAAAAATAGGAACAAATATAAATATTTTTATGCGTATAAATTTATATTGTGCGAGGCATATATTATTCGTGTACAGTGCTATTTCTCAAAAAGAGGCTTATTCCAAGTTGTCGTCTAACATACACAAGACATTCGAACTGACCACAATAGTTAGGGTTGTGATATACCACACACATTTACAAGCCCCATATATAGGATTTAATCTAGAAATATCCTGTACATATTGCCGAAAGGACCCTTCAGCTGCGAGATATACCTATGTGAGCGGACTACAGTGTCTGTACGCAATTTCACATTATAAACGAATAGGCGAGATCAACCCCAAAAACATTAGTCATCTCAAGTATAGGTTTGGGCATGATTTATCGGCCTAATCATCGATCTGCTTTTGTGCAATAGCATAGTTATATAACTTAAGAAGCAATGGATTTCATTACAAATGGACGCGATTTTGTTTTGAATTATCGAAATGTGTAGAAAGCGAGCACAGTGAATGCTAAACATGTAAAGTATATTTGCCCAGTAAAAATTACTGTCAGCCTTATCAAATCCCGTGTTGTGATTCTATACTTGCTAAATCACCTTAGTTGGCCAGTAGTCTTTAGCACCATAGTTCAAAGTCAACGATGAACGAAGTGGACTGATAGTCCTTGGCTAGCAGAGATTAAGCTACATATTCTGGAGCTTTGTAAAGATAATGATGAAAGAAAACTACGTGCTAATGTTGATTAGAAATATGTTTACATTTTGTCACTGATATATAAATAGTACTTTCGGGATATACGGTATATAATTGGTATATTTTTCACAGAAAATAATGAATAACGGTAATACCCATCGGTAACAATCAGCTGTACAGACCTTAACAGATTCTTGGTCGGGAAAGATTCTCAGAGTTCTACAAGAGTCTGTTTGAATGAGATTGTGTTATCTGCGGTCATTCTGACCACCTCTGTTATTTCTGCAAGATAAAAATATGCCTTGCATGCCCATCAGCGCAATAATCATACATTTTGAGTACCGGAAATTTCTTCGAAAAGAGAAACCACATTCTATTCGGATCATCTCGGCTATTTCTACAACTGAACTGACCACATGACTGGCTGAAACGTTGCAAATTAAAAAATAGTTCAATGCATTGGCAACTTTTCAGGCAAATCTTGCTTCTTAAATAACCGAGTTGTTTGAAAGAGGAGCTAGTAGGAGTTATCGGAGTACATTCGAGGTATGATTCGTAGGATTGACCAGGAAATTGCAACGTTCTGCCGTGTCCCGATCACAAGCAGTTTTACGCAGTAGCTAGAGAAATTATATTTATGAGTTCAAAATAACAGCGTAGACTCTGATCTGCCGGAGAATTATGTGCAGGTAGATATGTGTTTGTGTACTTCACATTTGGACGAACGCTGTACGTAAATTTGTACATTCAGTGGATCTAATGTGTGCTTTCCTTTCAATTTGTTAGAGACTGTTGAGAAATATATCATGAAATGCATCTATTAGCTTTCACCATATATTTAATACAATTTAAAGTGGGTTCAGTTTATTCAAAACATAAAGTCAATTTTAGTTCAATTTATATTGCCCATCAATCACTTTCGGAGATCATACGTTAACTTTGTACGTTAAATGTGTAGTTTGTATTTGCGAGATCAACTTTGATGAATAGCAGCACAAAAGCTGAAAATCATCTGTTTTGCTGATGGTTTTGAAATTAATCGGACAAGTTAGAAAGCATGAAAAGTCATATGAGAAAATTTAGACAGATATTAATAGGAGAAAATGTATACATTCAGTCCTACAATAAATTAAAAACAAACAAACAAACATTTGAGATAGTATTCTTTAAGAAATTATTAAATAAAGAAGAATGTAAACAATTCAGGAAGTGGTTAACAATTCAGGAAGAAATTACGCATGAGACTTTGAATAAAAAACAACGACTGTGTTTCACATGTGGATTGACAAATACCCCACACAGTCGAAGTCCATACTGGGAAAATGAAGGCAAGTGCAATGCATGACTCACGAGAGTTAATGGTTAGCAATGTTTTCCAAAGTAACATTTTGAAATGGGATGACATGTCTATTTCTAACAACTGAATGACATGCTTATATCTACAAATGTGATAACAAGTATATTTATAATAATGAGATGACATCTCTGTTTCTAATAATAGGATGACATGTTTATTTCTATTAATGGGATGACATGTCTATTTCTATTAATGGGATGATATATATATTTCGAATAATGAGAGGACACGTCTATTTCTTTTCTAATAATGGAATGACACGTCTATTTCTAGTAATGGGATGGATGACATGTCTATTTCTAATATGGGATGACATGTCTATTTCGAATAATGGGTGACATGTCTATTTCTAATAACGGAATGACATGTCTTTTTGGAATAACGGAATGTCATGTCTATTTCGAATAATACCCATATTCTGTACGTGCCAGTTTAGGAATTTATGGACAGTGACAACTTCCTCAGTCTGAGCGACAGAGAGAAAGAGAGAGGATATTGGGTTCTTTTGCCAGCCAAATCATGCTATGTAAATATTATCATAATATAATTTGCGATCATGGTATTTGTTCTAGAAACGATTGATGTTCAAATCAGCACGTGTCGGTTGTAAAATTTGAACAAAATGTGAATAAAAGGCTCCCGTCCTCGGGCGAAATTAGTATGGTTAGTTCAATGTAAACACGTATTAAATGAACAGCTTGAAAACTTCTAAATCCCAATTTGGCTATTTAAATCCCACTTTGACGACTCAATAGCAAATATTTGTATTCTCTGATTGATAAATATGGCACCATGGATTCAGGTCGCTAAAGGAAGATTACAATTTACAATGGATTCGTACGTGAACTCAATTGTAAGTTTTCTTTTTTTCATCTAAAATCCTCGCGTTATTTAGAAATAAGCGCACTCATCTGCCCGGATTTGGATTGATAAAAGGATTACATCAATTAATTTATCTACGAATTTATTGTTAATTTAAAATAATTAGAACTAAAGATTAAAAAGTTGGGGCTTTGTACAACTTGTTTTAGGTTTTATTTTACAAAGATCTGTGACGGAAAATCAAAAGAATCTATATAAATAAAAGAGTGGCAACATTTCATGCTTCTTCTCTTGTGATCTCCATTACATTTCTTTGTTAGATAGTGACCAAGTCTGCCCGTGCCGGTTGTGTTATTTGTCTGCACTGAGAATCTTGTGTTACTTTGGATATTTATTGTGGTACAGCTTGGGTGGGAAATGTGTGTATATATAACTGTGAATGAGTTATATGCTGGGCAAGAGAACGGGGGGTGGTATATCTATCTTGAATTTACAAAAACAAATATAGGACGAGCATCCTGGCAATTTAATAGATCTCTTCTAACATACATGAATATTATTTTGGCTTTGAAATATCTGACAGAATACTTTCAGTAAACATATGCACGTATTTCACGTAATAGACAAGCAAAATAGGCCTTGCTAAAATTTCAAATACAGAA